>JASSRZ010000042.1:16226724-16245276 GCA_032164315.1 Malacoctenus gilli
CTACCATGTCATGTTTATGTGCAAAGAGCTCATGTTTTGTTTTGACTGAACAGAAATTTGGTTTCAAGTTGACTGAAGGATTTCTTTGCTTACTAAATACTTTTTTTTAGCATGGTTATTACATCATGGCTCCTGTGTTCAGGGCTTCGCACATCCGTCTTTTGACATAAACAATGCGTAACTAAGTGATCATGAAAACTGCATGAGCAAGGAGCAGGGAAAATGTCAAACTCACCAAAAAAGTTTCATTTGGAAAAAATGACATGAGTGGGATTGCTGACATAACAACTAATGGGAAATGAGGCTGTTTTAGGATGAAACAAACTTCTGCTGATGAAAAGAAAGAGAAACATGACCAAACAAAAGGAGGAGAGGACAGTTTATCAAATGAGAAACGTTTGAAAAACCCAAAGAAGTAAAAAAAAAAAATGGATGAGCACAGCGTGCAAACAAAAGAACCAACAGACAGATCACGCCATGCAACCCTGTGTTTGTGCATTTTAGTGTGAAGATGTTTGTGATACATTTGATGCTTCCAGTACCAGAGGCAGCAATGCAGCCCCTCAGCATGATGGTGCCTCCGCCTGCTTTTCAAAAGGTGAGCTGGACTTTTCACAAGCTTCATCCTGACACCTGTAAACCAGCTGCTGCATGACATTGTTTAAGAGTTTCATCGGTCACTTCATCATTCATCCCAGATAGACTGTAGCCGACCTGTGACAGCAAGAAAGATTACTTGTCTCTTTCTTTTAGTTGTGGTTTTGTTCAAGGATCGTTGACACTCTTCATAACAACAAAGACCTTCAGATTTCTTTGTTGCCACACCAGACTTTGCCGGTTATTTCAGCAGTGTAGCGAGTGAAAAAAAGGCCAAAGTTGGTCGAGTCACCGCCAGTGTAAAGAATAAAAATAATCGCCCTTAGGCGTCTTGTTGGAGTAATATTCAGCAGATGGAATATGGGGCGCACAGGAGAGCAGGCCTGAAACTTCCTGGAAGGACTTTTATCTTGATCACTGGAAAAACTAACTGAACAAAAAGCCTCTTTGTAGGCTCATAAAAAACATAATTCATCCCTTTAATCGTTGCTGAGTAAACTGGGAGGCTTTTTAAAGGAATTTGTTGGATTAAGACGGAACAATTTAGTCCATCTACTGTTTTCTTCATTTATGGACTGTTTCTATCTCAGACCTGAGCAGTGGGACGCTGAACAAAACTTTGTTGTGTTTTATGCAAACTGATGACAAAGTTGCTTATGTCACCCTGTAAAACTTTGACCCTATTTAAATGCCCTGATGACACAAGAACAGTTGATTTGCATCGGTTCTCTCTAACTTTTCTACGAGAAATTGGAGTTGGCAGGAATCTTTGGGGCTGGACTGTGTCTCAATCAAAATCTGGAGTCGTCCTGTGACTAATTGGACGGAAACCGAGACATGCGGTGCTCCTGAGCCGTGCCGGTCCAACATGATGGAAACACCTGGATGTGTCCTGAAGGGCAGTCTGCTCGGAGGACCGGCCTGCTCCCGCCTGCTTCCCAACACCAGTCAACACAAACACGGGCCGGCCGGCCGGCCGGCCGGCCGGCGGTGGTGGTGGGGCGGCCATAAACAAACACCGGGACGAGCTTTGGGCTGACGTGCAGCAGAACTGCACCACAGATTCGGGGTTTGGAACCAACGACAAAAAAAAAAGCAGCAGCCAGAGAGCAGATGAGGTTTAATCACCTCCGTGGAGCATCGCCGCTGCCGCCGCCGCCGCCGCCGCCAGTCGCAGCGCTCCCCCGGCTCACATTTCACCACATCTGTTAAATTGCAGACTGGTGGAGAGCCGGCCACGTCTCAGTATCCGCTCCCCTTTCTCTGACAGCAACGTACACGGCCGAGAAAGCCCCCTCTTACCTTCCACATCCAGGCCATTCTTATTCCTACGCAGACAATGGTGGACCGCTTGTTTTCTCCTGCTCCAAACGGCGCTCCGCGTCTCCGTCTGCACGCGCCTCTCTTCACGTGTCCATCACCGGGGGAGACGTCGGATGCCGCGCAGTTATTTGCAGGGATGGACCCCCATAAACGTTGTACCGTTATTCGTATCCTCTCTCAGGTTTTTTTTCCCCCATAGAGCTGCTGGCAGAGATATGCTGGGACCTGGACCGATGCGCTGCTGCTACTGGCCGGCTGAGACGCAGGGACCCGCCCCCAGAGGCACCACGTGACCGGCTCTGATTTCCTGACTCGCTTTTCCAACATCAGCATGAGGAGAGGAAACAGCAGCAGGGATGGAGGACACACTTTCTCATTCAGTTGTTGGATCATCTTGAGAGCACACGTGTTTGGGGTGCACAATTTGAATTGAGGGTGGGAATAGTTTTTTTATGTGTTTTAAATTATTTTCTAAAGTTATTTTTTCTATCACAACATCTGCCAGAGGCATTCGATCGTGATATGCAGAACATCAACAACATGGTGTGGTTTGAAGAAAAAAAAATAGAAACGAATCAAGACATCGCCCTTCCTTCTTGTTTCAGTGGCACCAGTCTCAGCAGGGGAGCCCAGACTTCCCACCTCAGTACTGCAAGAAGGGCACTCGGTAGAGTGCATACCTCCACCAAGACACCCGCAGCAGGGCTCCTGGACGCACAGAGGCCAGATATAGCACTGGTGCTTAGTAGGACTTGGAATTAGTGTTCATCATTCCTCTGCCAGGGAAGATATTATACAGTGGCCGAACTATGGAGCAGCAAGACTACAACTGGCCCTCGCGCCCTCTCCTCTCTGCCTGCCTTCCCTCCTCTAAACACACCCCAAAACAGTAATCACATTTTCATCCAATTGGATGACCGGATCACCACCAAAATGGGATCACCCATTCCGAAGGTCCAACGGCTCATTTGTCCTGCAAATTTCCTTCAAATGCATCAAGTAGATGTTGAGTTTTTGTGTTATAGACCGACGAACCAACCAAGCAACCACAAAACAGGTGAAAACCTGACCTGCTTGCCGAGGTAATAATTTCACAGAAGCAGATCGTTACCTCTGCAACTGCTGAAATGACAAGTATGCAGCTCTCAGTGAAATTCCGACGCTGTGGTTTCGCTGCAGGTCTCATTTGCTGAAGATTTGACACTTATATAAGCAGTCATTTCCTCGGTGGGATCTCAGGACCGGGGAGACTCTTTGTTCCGACTTGAGAAAATGCTTAATAATTACATTTTTTTTTTCCGTGTGTTTCTCTCCCGGCTGTAATAATACAGGTCTGCTGGGGTGCAGTCACAGCGCTGCCACGTTCTTTTCTTCCTCTCTGCGTGACAGTAACTCATATCTAATGCGACTTTGTAAATCTGGGAATAGAAAACAATAGATTCAGTGTGGACCCGATGACAGCTTGATACATAAATTTGCATTAATGAAACCTGTGACAAAAACTCTTGCTACTTGGTTTACCCTCGCTGAAATCTCCCTTTTGTTGTTTCTCCCAATTACATTAACTTTTCTTATTGACATTAAATGTTGTTTTTTTTGCACGAAATGGCTCAAAGGATTTTACTTGATCTCTATTTTTTTCACATTTAGCCCCATCTGGATGTTTGCACATGTAATCCATAAGTACATGAACCAGTAAACATTGCTGGTAAACAAAGCAAAGAGGAACATTTCCCATTAGAGATTTATACATTTTGCATACAGATTCTGACAAATCATAATGTCTTCCTTTCGCTGAATAGGTTGTGAGTGAAAGAAGTTACTGACTTGATAAAACAAGCACTTAAACGCATGGTTGTATTGCTTTTAGCTGGTAGAGAAAAGAAAATAGATTTAAATTTGTCTGAGATTCGTCTTTATTTTGACGATGGTTTTTTAGTCTCCAAATTAAAATATGAACTACTCGAGTAAAGTCATCTGTACCCACGAAAGAAACAACAGAACAGAAGACAGCGAGTGCACGCAAACAGCATGTGGGACGAATTGAGACAACCAATCAGCTCTGTGGGGGCGGGGGGGGGGGGCACTGGACTGCCACTGTGGGAGAGTATCGGTGTGTTTAATGATCTTTTTTATCATCCAAGCATGAGAAAAATATTCCCATTACACCCTTGCGGGGACCATTTTATTGTACCATTTATGTGCTTTTACTGTCCACTTTATTGCCGCTTGGTGTCCCTCTACAATTCAAAACAGGGCTACATATGGATGACTGACCGCAACCTTTACTCGAAATTTTTGAGCAGGAGAAAATTTAAAGTTTGAGTTTATTCAGAGTTCAGCTGTTGCGGCCTGGAGACCTCCGTCATCCACTGGAGCTCACTGGCTCCCCAAGTGGTTATAAGAAGAACTTTTCACTTTCAAGACTTGGTTGTACACTGAAAGTTCCTTCATGTTGACGTAAAAGTGAGTGATGTTAAACAAGAAGACCTGAAAATCCGTCACTTGAATGATTCTGCAGAGAGTTGCAAGGTTTCTCTGGCTTTTCTGCTTTGGTTAAAAGACATGAGTGTGAAATCGGTGATCGTCTTGTTAGCCTGGAGATCAATGACTCAGTTTACCACGTTCACTGTGATAGAAGTTTTCTGCAATCCTTTGTTGGAATACGGCTGCGACATAAGATGATTGTAAGTATCTAAAACGCGTTTAAATGCAGAGCTGTTTTAGTTCATGATATTGATTTTTGAAACAGGCGAGAAGAAAGTGGCAGGAACCTGGCAGCCATCCCGTCTGCCGGATCCATCCAGTTATTCGGATGCCTCCTTTGTGTCTTTGCTGCCTGCATGGAAGGCTGTAATTGAGTTCAGCTGCAGCCTGCCTCCCTGCCAGATGACGTGACACCTTGAGTAAATAGAAATTTTCAAGGATGTCAGTCTTGTTTGCAAATGAAAGAACCCAATTTCATTTTTTATGGACCAAAAAATATTTGATATATACCTGACTGTAATTACCGAGACAAACACAAGCCTGAATCCACCAAAGTACAAACACTTGCTGGTGTGAAAGAGGCCCATAAGCGCAAATATAAACAGGCCTAAGCAGCAGCTGCTGGTGTTCTTTGCCTCTTGCATTGGTTGTTGCCACATCGATTAAACTTGTTGGTTATTTTTTTTAGGTCCTCTCACCAAATCAATGGTTCTTTCAGGGATATCTTCCTCTTTCCTCCTCTTGCGCTGTTTCCAAGTGGTTCTTTTTGACTCAAAACACCTTTTCAAACTGTATATCAAAAAGTAGTCCTCAAAACTAACTAGTGATAAGCGTCCACGAAAACACACCAGCTTAAAGACTGAAAGGTTAAACCAAGATATTGTCTTAAACTGCAGGATTTATAGTTAAAGCTCAAATGCAAAATTACACAAGACGTATGAAAATTGCAGGAAACATGAGGAGCACTGCAGAGACGTTTTCCACCTTCAGACTGCTTAAAGGAAGCTATGCGCAGTGGTTCACGGAAGGATTTGATTGAGAATAGCTTATAAAAACATACACAGAGGAGGCCATTCTTCAGATATTTTGTGGTCTTTTGTCTAAAAATACTGGGCACCACGCTGAGCAGCAGGGCTCTGATTTCAGCTTCAGAGAATTCGTGTCCGTCTGTTTGATGAGACTGGTCAGCGTTGGTCTGGTTCCCAGGCTTTCGTCCGGGTGAACCCAGAAAGAGGAGGCCTGGGTGATGAAACCCTCCTCCTCTGCTGACAGATGCTCACACAAAGACACCAGCAGAGGCTTCCATCCGATGGAGACAACTCTGTCCAGGTACTCACGTTGGAGGTGTGGGTGGAGGGTTTCTAACGTGCATCTCAGCACGTGCAGTAGGGTCCAAAAGATGACAGGTATGAGATAGTACTGACAAGTACTTCTGTTTGGCATTGGTGGAGTTGTTTTTTTCTGAAGGAGGGACTCATGCTGCAGCATTGTGCAGCTTCCTTCAACGTGTCTTTGTTTCAGCAGCAGTTGAGTGTCTCAAACCGGGTCTGCACATAGGCTCTATTCATCCATACGTCTGCCTTGTCTGGCTGGCATTTGCTGAAGGCAGGGTCCGTGAGCGGCAGGTCACCTGTTTCCCACAGGAGGCCTAACATAAGCCCTTTTCACACCGAGGATTCGCGTGACGGCGGTACAGCGCCCCGTCCTGTTCCCTTTGTCAGTCAACCGGGGAAAACGCTTCGCCCTGCTGAGGCGGCACCAGGTTTCACCTTGCAAGGTAGCACCAGGAATAGAAAAAAGAGACACAAGTGGGCGTCACGAGTAAAGCCACCGCGCGGGATTGGTGTGAAGCATAAAATAGGGGTTTAACAGTCCCACTGGTGTTTTCCTTGATTTCTTCATCTTTGACTTAAAAACGCTCCCGGTGCATGGTGCCTTTGTAAAAAGAAATAGCATTCGATTTTTATTTTTTTGTCGCCTTTGTGTCTTAATTTTTTGCTTACCCTCAAATAAACCATTTGAAATCAAACGGCAAGCTCATAGCTGTATCTTTCAAGAGAAGGTAGCTCGAGCAGCTCTTTCACACAAGCGAGGACGGAGTCGCATTATGGGACCACCTCCAGCTACAGAAGCAGCTGCCGTCCCAGGTGCCTCTGTGCCTCCAAGACGGCTTTGGGAGGAACTGTTCTGACTCACTGTGACAGATTTGTCCCCCCCTGCCTCCGAGAAGAAGCATAAATTGAAATCTAATTACCAGGAGTTCTTTTGGAAGCGGTGTCATTTTGTGAATGTGCAGATGCTTCATCTTCGAAAGCAAAGGTTCACTGGTGGAAGAATTGACTCCAGTGAATAACCGAGGCGTTTCATCGGTTCTCGGGTGAAAACTGTCCTTCCCACTTTGATCCAGCCTTCTGCAGCACGGAGGTCATTTCAGCCCAACTGAAACTCCGGTTGGGGGCACACAAGCCCGGCACTTGAGCTTTACTGCCTCCTGGTGAACGAAGCAGAGGGTTAATGGGAGACGAAGGACCATCGGATAATCAAATAGAACTGCTGCACGATAAACACGACATCTGCGCTGCCCCAAAGCACCACATAAGGGGTGAAACTGAGGCCCCTTACATTACATTTAGCAGCTGTTCTGGAGCTTTTGATCATATCGCCTGTTCCCGCTTATCCTGCAACCCTTCCTCTGGTTCCGTTCAATAGTCCTGGAGGGGGAAGCTTCAGAGGCAAAGGAAATACAAATGTGAACATCTGCACTTCAAGATCAGATGTTGGAGAATGTTGTCAGGAGTCACGAGTGCTTTTTCCAAAGTGAATCTCACTCATTTACGCCTACATAAAGTAAAACAGCTTTGCATGTATATTTGCAGTTGTAGGGGAGCGACCTGAGGCCGCGAGGAGGTGTTCGCGGTTATCAAACTGAAAGTGTCCAAATGATGCACGGATTTGTTCCAACGACTGAACATCACACCTTGTCTGCTCAGCTCCAGTGTTTAATTATCACATAGTTACACCTGTCATAAATCCTCTGATTTCCTGTTTAACGGGGTTTTTTTTTTTCACTGTATCTCCCAGTTAGTTGTGTGTACTTGTTTTGCAGAACTGAAAAGTGAACAAATCAACACATTTCAAGAAGAATCTTGCTTGATTTGCGTTCTTCTAGCTGTTTCCCTAAATCATATTATGCCTCATTGTTCTCGTATCGTCAGTGTCTCAACAGATTTCAGATGACTGTCCTATTCCAGTATTTTTGTTCAATCCAGTGAATCATTTACAATCTGACTGGGACTTACAGCAAAATTTTCAGCGTTGACATTAAGGTCAGACTTCCACCCAGCAGAGTTTGTGTAACTTTCATCGAAGTGAAGATGCTCCTGAACAGCGACAGAACAGACCTCCAGTTGAGATTGTTTGGTCTGCCACTGTTGTTCGAGGTCAGGAGTTCCTCACTATTCTGTGCAAACTCACATCTACGCATAACAAATGTCAAACTCAGCGGGGCTGCTCTGTTGTTTGGAGCGTCCGCCTGGTTGTTGCGCTGTTTTAACCTTCCCGGAAAAATAAACGGCTCGATAAATGGTAGGAATATAGTTTGGGCCACAAAAAAGAGCGTTTCTAGTATTTTCTCTCAGACTTTCGTTAACACATGGTGTTCAGCTGTAATTGAAGCACATTTACGCTCAGAAGACACAGAAGTTCCCATCTGGACCTTTGGTGATGTGATGGGATCGAGACGTCTCGGAGATTCAAATGAAGACAAAGAAACTGTTAACTTCAGAGACCACAACATCTTGACCGCGCAAAAGAATTTTGGCCAGCTGTTGAAATGCAAATTCAAGGCAAGAAAAAAAGGCCATGTGAGGATCCTCCAACTCGATCAGGCTGTGACTCCAGAGCCAATGAGGGCAATTGTTCATTTGAATGGGAAGTAAATGAGAATGATTTTGACACAAAAGGAGGTGAGCGAGAGGAATCGAATTATTTAAACGCTACTTTTTTTGATAAGAGCGAACCTGTGGTGGCCACAAAAAGAGCTCTAGCTTTCAGAAATATTGCTCGTTGACATCGCCCATGTCTAGATGGCGACGCGGTTCAGTGTGTCCACTCAAGTTTGGTTGGTTTTTTCGTTACGTTCTCTCCAGACAATGTCGGAATTTGTTGGTGATTGCATCACATCAGTTTCAAAATAGATGACGTTCATTGAGTTGGTTGTGAAAACCTTCATTTTTTTGGTGCCAAACGTCAGTCAAAGGAAGTAAACCTGCAAACAGCAGTCGCTCAATGAGCGAAAAACTTGGTGGAAGTCCCTGAAAACAAACTTCCTGCTGCAGCTCCAGAATGACACCGTCCTGAAGCTGTCGGGGGACGAATAAGAGCAAAAATAATAACCGTGAGCTGGATTGAAAGTTGAACACAAATCTCTGTTTTTCCTCCAAACTCATGAGTAATCTCCACACATATAATGCTGCTGTGGTTTAATTAAACATTTATTAAGTGACTGTCTGCTGTGCCTGTGGTTCAGCGGTGCTTGGCTGCAGCCTCGTGTCCTGGACTAATCCGTCGTATTTTGTGCTGAGAGATAAGAGGAGGGCGCCGGGACAGAGGAGAGGAGGGTAAAAAGGGGTTGCGTCTTTCCTCGCAAACAGACGAGACACAGAGGTGAGAGCCGCGATCCACCCATCTGTCTTCCTTCTCCCTGGTTTGCTCACACTCGGCTTCTATCCTTCATTCACGCGTTTCTCTTTCCCTCTCTCCCACCTTCTGTCTTCCTCTTCATCTCTCTCTCTCCCCTTTCTCTAATGAGAGCCGGTGGGGTTTCTCAGTAGCCTAACAACCAGCGTGTTTGTCTCTGCCCGGACACCAGGGGCCCACAGATTACTGCTCCCCCATCGACTAGATAAATACACAAATAAATACAAAACTCACAGGGCTGCTACTTTTTCTTTCTTCACCAGGTCCACACTGCACCGAGAATATCGCATAATGAAAAATGCATAAAGAAGGAACAGAGGAGGCTGAGGTACAGGCAGGGCCAGGGGCACCTTAAATCTGATTGGGCCCCTTGTTGCCCCCCCACCACCACCAGCATTGGAGTCAGAAGGTGACAGGCAGTTGCCTTGTTAGTGTCATGTTTGGAATACTGAACAGGATCACTGAATGCTGGCATGGAGCGAAACCTCTGTATGAAGCCAACGTTAACTGTTCGTCTTGGAAAAATAAACCCATCAGGTGTAAAAACAACTGCAGGGAGACATAAAACACAACCTGCAGACACAAAGGACGTGACACAGCTGGAAAAATGCAAAGCAACTTCAAGAAGAATCACAGCGTTTAACAAACAAAACAAAGAACCCACAATTGAAGACGAAAGAAGCTATAAAATGATGTACTGAAGACGGAGACCCGAAGTTTGAATGCAATCTTTTTTCTTTTTTTTTTAACTCAATCAGGAGTTGTGCAACGACTCCTCAGCAGGAACCCAAAAGTGCATCAGAATATTGAACACAATGTGCTTTTCTCTATCTCGATGCAGTAATTAGTGTGCGGAGATAATCACATTGCACACAGCTTCTGCTATCACTCCATCGCTTGTCGTTTGACATTTTATGAAGTCTATTGTTAAAAATTGTTCCAGGTGAAGTCATTTTCTTATCTTGGCTACATTACAGGTGGTGGTGGTGTTGGTGGGGTGGGGGTGGGGGGTTCCTTATCATCATTACGTGGAGGAAAGCAGGTAGGGGAGAATTAGTCGCCTCTAATTACCCAGGCACAGTGCATCCATCTTCACGCGGCCCCATTATTACAGTCTGCCACCGCTGAGAAACACAATCTCTCACCCAGCATCAGCGGCCGAGTCGTTGCTCCGGCACGAAGACGTATGAAGGCAGTGTGGGAGGCAAAAGTGTCTCTCTTCTCCATTTGCTGCATGAGGAAGTGTTTCAGTGAATGTAACATGTTGCAAATAAGACTTTATTACAGTAAAATTATCATTGCAAGAGGAAATTTGTTCATTCATTTAAATCCCTGTGAAGAGATGACAACTTTTCCAGTGTGCAGCAGACTGAATCTTCAACAAAGTAAATGGTTGCAGGTTTTTCTGCGCTGATACAGAACTGAAAAATTCATTTCCTATATTAATCTAAACAGAACATAAAAAGAGTTGTTTACACTCTGTGACACTCAACAGGTGGGCATAAAATCGAAGCTTTTGATCGTCATTTTAGTTAGTATGTGACTTTAAAGGGTGACATGCTGACCCAAAAGATGCACATCTGAGGGAAACAGTTTGCATGGAGTCGCAAATCATTATTTCCCCACAAATTCTTATTCCAGAGACAAAATGTTTGAGAGGTAATGCTGCCATCTAGCGCTCACGCACCAAAGTACATCGGTTGGTTTTGGGACGCGACACTCAATAAGCAAGTTTATCTTTCAACCGACTGAGACCTGAAGGACGCAGGTTTTGGATTTTCCGTTTTTTTGGTGCTGCAAAACTGAAAGTTTTCAAATTAAACCAAAAACAAAGCAGCAACTCAGACTCACTTTATCGACTGAAAGGAACAAAAAGATCTTTAGATTTTTTTTCTTCCGGTTTTTATTAATATAATTTACATAAATCCTGGGAAACAGAAACTTAGACTGTGAGACTGTAATATAGGATTTCCTGTCAGAAAATCTGGAGTCATCATGCACATCAGTGACAACTATCAAATCTGCCCAGGCTTAAAGTTGGGACGATCCTGAGAAATAATGCATTGACTTTAACAACAGAGACGACAAACAGTGAGGCAACAAGAATTTTGCAAGACCACAGAGCAAGTTTTACTAATTCAGTGAACGAGACATTTCCTAAAACTTTATGAACCAAATGTGTTTCAATACATTGTCTAACTTGCTTTGCTGGGGAGAGACATCAGTTGCGATGACAGCGTTCAACCTGTTGGTGTTTTCAGTTACAGTGAAACGTTCTCCTCCTGAAACCTGCCAAAACACAAGCCTGAAGTTTTTGTCCAGTTGAGATTTTAGAACACGCTACTTGTCTCGTTGCGAAGAGATCATTTTCACCCATGCGCCCCTTTTAAGTTCAGATTTGTCAAGCCCATCTCAAATATTCCCTCCAGATGGTCATAAAGCCTGACAGCGCGACAGCGATGCAGAGTATTGGCCAAAAGAAACTCGTGCAACTTTCTGGGGCAGTGAGATCGGAGGAGACCAGAAAACTTTACAACAAAAGAAAAAAACTAAGAAGTCGAGGAATGACCTATTTCTGTCTTGCTGCAGTTAAACAGTCAGTGGAAGGCTGAACACAGAAGAAGTCAGATTCCACCAATAAGATTTGATTTTTCACACTCCCCAAGCAGCCTGGATCTGAACTCAAAGGACTGCGCTAACACTACGACGTGCAATGGTCCATTTCTCTACTCTTAGCGTCCATCCGTGGCAGGTGGTGGCGGACGTTTTGCATGTGGGCTAACTGAGGAGGTCGGGCAGCAGGCCGATCCTCTGCAAGACGTCTTCAGGCATGCACAGCACCGGGTTCACCGGTTTGATCCGTTCGTCTCCGAGGAGGGAGAGACCGGCGACTCCAAACAGAGTGTGGAAGGGATCCACCTGCCAAGAAAAAGGAACACTTAACGAGAATATACACACACTTGAACATTGTGATGCCACAAGGAACTCAAAGCATCTCGTAGAAACAGCCGAGTCAGTTTTATGACAACTTCCATCGTTCAAATCAGTGTCATTATCGCCACTGTAACATCAGCTTTTCCTGCCCAGGCCTGAGTTTTACCTCACACTGACTAAAAGAAGATGGAGAACATATAGAAAGAAGCTCATTTGTCTTTCTGTTTGTCCTGTGATGGACTGACCCCCCCTGCCCAGGGGGGGGCCATCTCGCCCTGTTCCAGCGCCGGTCAGGATCGGGTCCACTGATGTGATGTTTGGCTCACCATGTCTCCGGGTCTATCAGCAAAGCCGCCCGTTTCCTCGTCTTGACAGGCCAGAATAAACGTCCGTAGCTTTGCTTTGTCGATCCAGTGGATCCTGCCGATGATTTTCAGTGAAGCCAAAACCCACCAGGAGTAGCACACGTCTGGAAGCTGAATGAAAGGGAGAAAAACTAGATCCATGTAGGAATGATTTCTATATACAGGCCAAGCTTGATTACAATTTCCTATCTGAGGTGCAACCAACAGAATTCGTTCAGTGATACATCAATGTGTGCTAAACATTAGGAAAAATGCAAAAACATCACCAAAATTGCAATTTCCTGTTTCATACATAATTTGAAGCCTGCAAGATCTAAAACTTCACCACTGAAAGACTCTTTGACTCAATTTATTAAAAACGTGAACAGAAAATCACTCGGAGGTGTGTAACTGGGGGCACCCACCTTCTCAGGACGCCCATTGAGGCCTCCTGACGGCAGCTGCCTCTCACAGAGCCACCAGCCCAGCAGGTCAGCGTTGACCTGGTGCAGCTGTCCAGTGAGCGACAGGAAGCCGGTGCAGCAGTAAATCTGTCGGACAGGAGAGAAAGACCCTTAGACTGGATTTTTAATGCACCACATGTTAAACATGAGCAGAGGTGCAAAAGAGAGGACTTGAAAGACTTAATCCTACTGAAAAAGCTTCATCGTGAAGTAAAGGTTGTTTGAGAAAGTCCTAAAAGTCACAACTGATGCTTGAATTGATCAGAAAACTCACCTGACCAGCGTGGGACTCTGAACCAGGTCTGCAGCCAAAACCTCCATCAAAGTTCATACACGACAGGACAAACTCCACAGCTTTGTCCATGTTTATTGTGTCCATCTTCCCCTGATGATCAACAGTTCATGATATTGAAAATCACATTCCAATGACGGATAATTATGAAGTCATTTACAGTTCATTAGCTACAACAAGCCGAATAAAGGGAGTTTATCAAAGCAAATCCTCTTCTGTTAGGCTCTTTTTATTTATGGTGCAGCCTTGATGTAGTCAAAATCACGGCACAAATGTGTTATTTTCGGCCTGTTCTAACAATACATGAGTTTCATTTAGCTCACAATACAACCTCATGAGAAAAAATATACACACCAGTAATGCCAGGGTAGCAACAGCACAGAAAGAAAAACGTGTATCTATTTCACCTGAAAGGGGCAAAAAAAAAGACCATTAATTTAAAAAATAAAACACTGGAACACACACACACACACACACACACACACACACACACACACACACACACACACACACACACCATCAAATTAAGCTGCAAACCTATCATGAATACACCCTAATGAGTACATCGTTACAATCTAGTTTTGTGTAGATACTGACTATAGTATTGTGAGATTACACAAAGTGAAGTCAGTCTTGCTCACCCCATTTGTCCCCCGCAAAGGAGCCATCCTCCTGTTGCAGCCCTTTGACGTATTCAACTACTTTGTCCACATCGATCTCGTCCACGCTGTCATATAAGCATAAAATCTGAGGAAGAGATTTACCGTGAGTGAGAGTTGTCACCATCGAGACACAAGTTTGATCAGCAGGAAAACATTTTTGATGACAATAAACAAGTTTTCTCAGACGAGACAGAACATCTCAGTTTTCACTGATGCTGAAAGAACGGATTCTAATGGAGCACTACATATATATATTTGTACATTATTTGTTTAGCAAATTTTCATACAAACAAAACACACATGCAGCGATACAACAGAGTTGAACAAACAGTACAAAGGCACCTGAACGGCGCTGAGGGTGTAAAGCAGGTGGGGGTCGTGTCCGATGCTGGCGCTGATGCCCCCGCAGTCGTGCTGACAGGATTTGATGAAGTCTATGATTTCTGTCCGGTTCATTCGGGGCAGCTGATTCATCAGGTCCATCACCGTCAGCCCCCAGTAGATACCGCTCATCCGCAGGTACTCTGAGAGTGTGTACTCCTGCAAACAGAGGAAGAGAAGAAACATCATCGCTTGTTAACTTTAGAACAGGTGTGACAGTTCCGGTTTTTTTCTTTTTTCATGAGAGAGGCGTCATCTCTGTAACAATTTAAAAAAGGAGTTTCAGGTCACAGGATGTGATGGAGATGGAGAGACTGCCTGGTGGAGAGAAAACTACAAAGATATACGCGTTACTTACATAGTCGTCCTTTTTGGAGCCGTAGGCAGCGATGTAATCTGCATGTTTGTCCAGCAGCAGCGAGCTGGGAGCGTCCGGTTTAATGATGACGTCCTTTATTTGGGTGCCCTGTGGTCAAAACACACGACGAAAACTGTCACATGCACCACAAGGTTGTCACTGACCAAATGCATTTGAGCCTCCATCCCTTCGTATTACTCTTTCACCCTGCGTTGATTCGTGTTGAGGATGAAAGACTCGACGACGGGCATGTTTATTGAAAGGATGCTACATGCTAACGCTGCTGCTAGCTACATTTAAGCCTCTTCGCTCGCTGTTCATGCTGAATAACAAGTAGCATAAAGCTGAATTATAGAAACAACAAGGACTGATACAAACATGTATCCACCTTGGCTTTATTGTTTACATCAGTAACGTTATTTACATCCCGAACAACTTACTGCTTACCATTCTGACACATTCCGCATGATCAGGTTTCTGTCTTCTTCTTCCCGGTGACGACTTTCTTTAAAGCCCATTACCGCCCCCGTCTGTTCGGAAGACGCCAACGCAGAAAGCCGTGCATTTGCGGAACAGGATATGTTCCAGAACTGCAGTTTTAGGACCCTGTTCTTTAAATCCTCAATCCTACGTACTGGCCGGAAGCTGGAAACACAGGCTGCAGATTCGGGACCGAGATTACGGGATTTGAGACCGTTACAGGTTTTGCGTTGGTTAAAAATAGGTCTGAATCTCAGCAGCAAGATGGAGGGTGATCAAGACATGAGTATCAACAAATGCAAGTATTTAGTGCAATAAAAAAGTTTTATCTTAAAGTAAACCAATTTTAGTACTTGCTTCATTGGGGTGGTTTTAATGCGTTTTCTCTGTGATCCACTTATTTCTTCTTTTATTTCTCTTTGAGATAAGCAGCACAACGGAAAATTGCTGACATAGCTCAAAATGGTAAAAACCCAAAGTCATCACATTTGCTCACATTGGCTTTTCTAGCTTATCTAAAGTGAGAAGGTTAAGACACGAATATTTTTAAATCATTTTCAATTCTCTGAAAATAATACTTTATTAAATGGATGGCATACATAATCAGAAAAAAATCATTTCGTGTGAGCAAAACTAAAGTGACAGCTTAACCTGAGCCAAGTGACCACACAAGTATCACAACTCCTCTGGTAAAGCATACAGCTGAGTTACGTATGGTACATTTCTTTATGTTGGATGGACAACTTACAGAGTAAATTATGCAGAGAACCATTCTCAATCAACATGCAGTGTAACGCACAATAAGATGCTTCTACACATTGTGGTGAGAAATACATTTGTACACATTACATCATTTTACAAACTTGATCTTTCCATCAGGCTCAGAGAGTCATTCACGTGATGTCACAGGATAAGGCAAGACAAAAAAGAACCACCATCATCTTTAATTTCTCGAGGCTCGACTGTAAATCAGAATGGACAACTCGCCTGCAGTCAGTTTAAACGCACTCCACCTGTTTTTGTATCCTCACCAAATAAAAGACAAATGTGTGAACATCATCCATTTATTAGGTCACTTATGTTGAGCTGGCAGCACACTTACAGTTTAAATATAATTCCCAGTATTTACAAGCTGCAGTCTGTTCACAAGTGGCTGAAACGGGATGTTTCAAGGTGGTACCACCTCATAAGCTGACGTTCAAAGATTCCTGAAAATGTGAAGGTTATCTTTTGTAATCCACAGGCAAACATTCCTCTGTCCCTATAAGATCGACCGTCTCGACATACAGTCTGGATAAAGCCAAAACAGCGAGATGATACAACATTAAGGCAAGCGCTACTTTGAGCTGCATCCAGAGTTCAGATGGACAAATCTATTTAATAGAAGCAAATGTAATGTATGGAAATGCTACATTAAAAAAAACAAAGGAGTAGAAACGGGGAAGTAGTGTTCACTTCTTGTATCTTCCAAGGTGTTCTCTGGCGATAATGATTCTCTGGATCTGAGCTGTGCCTTCGTAAATCTACAAGGGGAAATCAGACAGATTTTTAAAATCCACAAGATTCGACCTCGGACAGTGATAAACGATCAACACGCCCACCCACCTGGTAGATCTTTGCATCTCTCATCAGCTTCTCTACCGGGTATTCGCTGTTGAAGCCGTTTCCTCCGAACACCTGAACGGCATCGGCAGCCACCTGATTGGCGATGTCACCGGCGAAGGCTTTGGCGATGGAGGCGTAGTAGGTGTTCCGGCGACCCTGATCCACCTCCCAGGCAGCCCGCTGATAGGCCAGTCGAGCCAGCTCTACTTTCATCGCCATCTCAGCCAGAATGAATGAAACGGCCTGGTGCTATGGGAAAAGAGGCGGAGTCCGTTGAGCCCAAACTCACAAAAAACAACACTTTTTTCCCCCACTTTTTAAAAACAAGAAATGAAAACCTGCTATAAAAACTGTTTGTGCTTAAACAAACCTCAGCAATCAGTCTGCCAAAGGTCTTCCTCTCCAGTGCGTAATTGGTGGCCTCATCGAATGCCCTCTGGGCCAAGCCTGTAGCTCCAGCAGCCACCTGGAGAGCGCACAGAATAAATATACTCAAACACAAATCTTCATGCCCAAAAACCTAAATATGGACATTGTGTAACGAGTGTTCAATTGTGCCGGCCTGTAAGACGTACAGGTGGCCTGGTGTTGTCGAAGGCGCCCATGGCGATTTTGAAGCCGGCCCCCTCTCCGATCAGCACGTTCTCCTTCGGTATCCTCACATCCTCAAAGGTGATGCCCCTGGTGTCAGAGCACCTCTGGCCCATGTTCATTTCCTACCAGCACAAAAGAAAGACAAATAACTGTTAAGTCTTCAGACACCACAGACAAACAGTTCATCAAAACATCCTATTTATGCAACGTTTACGAGCATTTAAACTTGAATATATTTTGTGTTTAAATCCGTTTGTGCTAAATAACATACATGCACTCAAGTATATTGTGCTACAATCGAGAGGTACAAGTTAAACTCCTGACTGTGTGCTACGAGTGTGTTTCAAATAGTTCCTGCTCTTGGACTATGTTCTATATTACAAATATATATTTTACTGGTATTATACCTTCCTTCCCACTTGAATTCCTGGAGTGTCTGCATCCACAATAAAGCCTGTAAAGGCTTTTCCTGCTGAGCATTTGGGATCTGCGTTTGTGCGGGCCAGAAGGAAGTACCTAGAAAGAAGATAAACGTGTGAATGCGTTTATAAGTTCAAAAACCAGAAGAGTTTAAGTGCAAGAAATTCAACCCTAACCAAAGTGACAAGGATCTCATCATATAGGGAGAAATCAGCAGCTTTGTTAGAATTGGCAAGTACTCACCAGTTAGCTTTCCCTCCATTTGTGATCCACATCTTCTGCCCGTTAACAACATACTCGTCGCCCATCTTCACAGCCCGGGTCTTGATATTGGCCACATCAGAGCCCGCTCCAGGCTCAGTCACGCAGTACGCCTGTCCAAAACAAAGCTCAGGAATCAACAGGTGGGATCTCAGGAGAGAGGATGCTGTTCCTCTTCATTTCTGCAGCTGTATGCAGAAAGAAAGGAGCTTGTGTCACGTTCAGAATATTCACTTACACACATGAGAGGCTCCTCAGTCATCCTTCCCAAATACTTCATTTTCTGCTGATCATTTCCGGCAATAATAACAGGCATTTGCTGTGAGAGACAAACGGCTGAAAGTTAATTTTGATACACAGTCTCTGTAGTCAATCCCAGGTTTGTTTTGACCTTTCACCTGCTTCCTCATAAAAAGGATTGATAGAGTCTATTCAGATGACAACAAAAGTTTGGAAGCTAAATAAATATATAGTGGAACAAAAATGAATCGACATTTTGGTTTGGGAGTGGCCAGAGATTTGAATGAACTCAAAAACTAACTTTTCAGAGAACAAACCACAGAAAGCAGATAACTATAAAAACGTACTCCCAGAGAGTTGGCTTCAATAGCAGTCTGCACTCCTGTGCAGCCGTAAGCCAGCTCCTCCGTGA
>JASSRZ010000042.1:16248237-16278657 GCA_032164315.1 Malacoctenus gilli
GGGTTTTACCGCAATAAGGCTTAAAGTTGCGCACGCAAAATACAATGTACGCAGAGATTTACGGTAAACAAAGACAAGTGATTTTATAAACTGCACAATGTGAGCGTAATTGATTATTAAAACGAGCATGTAAAACACTCAACGAATGATACCAGAGTAAAAATGTGATATGCAAGTATAAACTGTGTTTTCATTATCCAGCCACAAATCATCTACATGTTTTTTGTGGTCTCAGAAAAGTTGTTGATACAGGAACTAAGACTTAATTATGATATGGTTTTTACTCTAAGT
The DNA here is from genome assembly GCA_032164315.1 of Malacoctenus gilli. Lineage (NCBI taxonomy): Eukaryota > Metazoa > Chordata > Actinopteri > Blenniiformes > Labrisomidae > Malacoctenus > Malacoctenus gilli. Next base: position 16,248,529 of record JASSRZ010000042.1, read on the forward strand.
TACTTTCACAAACTGCTTGGAGTCCCATTTGAAACTTCTACAGAACTTCAGCCTAATTCAACAAGTGTTTCAATTTAGACCCTTCGGTGAATCTCGTGTTGGCCACCAGATGGCGTCAGAGTCATAGTGATCACATTGCCGTAGGGACTGTACATTAGTCACGCATAAGTATTAAATCAAGGAAACTTTGAAAGCTAAGTTTTATCCACAAACATTAAGACTCTTTCCAAATACCAGGGTTCTCACTCTTTCCTTAAAATATTTATATAATACTTTCACCCAACATCTGACATAAAAAATGTTGACCTTGGGCAGCAGTTTGTCAACAATTCACCAAAAATTCAGGTTTATGTTGGTGACTGAAGATGTGAAAGTCAAACGTGTGAAATTCACTGCAACAGTGAAAGAAACTTCCACTTTGTGTTCTGATTTTTCACAGAACACACAGAATAAAGAAAAAAGTACAGCAGACAAACATGGGACGAGTGGATTTTATTGACGTATCAAATAGCTGTACATCTATTTGCCTTTCTTGGCCTTGATCTTCCTCAGGTAGAACTCGAGCTCTTTGCCCTCCAAGATGTAGCCGTCTGCCCTGCCGCACTGACCTGGTCTGGAGGCGATACAAGCTGAAGGGAAAGAAAACACACGATTAGATGAGCACATTTTTCTGCATTCCTGTAAACTCACAATTTTTTCATATCTTCTGAGAAATAAGGTCTTTCAATGTGGAAGTTTTCTCATGCTTTAGAACTTTGGACTGAATAGGGCACTGACTGACCAGTCAACCCCAAACAAGGAACCAAATCAGAAACTGTCCAGTACACAAAAATCCCACCTGTTCACTTAAAGGAAGTAAACTCCACCAAGCATCTTACTATATTTCTGATATAAATTTAATAAACAAATTGCACACCTGTTTACCTTTGAACACAGACACAATGTTACAATTACCTTTATTATAAACTTTAGTTTTGTTTGGGAATTCAAATTATGCAATCTGATCCCCAGATGAGAGTTCAACAAAGAGGCATTAAAAACAGCCTTAAAAACAAGATAAAAAACACAGGAAAAGATCAGGTGAACTCACCGAGGAGTTTTCCCTGGGTGAACTGTTCCTCCAGGAGGGTGCTGATCTTGGCCATCTTTTTGCGCTCGTCGTACTTCTTCTGGGTCTTCTTGGACCTCTTCTTGTTCAGGACCTCCTCCTCCTCAGGAGTCTACGAGAAGGAAGACACAGAATGATAAATATGTAAAGCAGGAGGACCTCTATTTAAATGAATGCTTTCAAAGAGCGCAGTATATGTCTTTCTCAGAGTCTTCAATATCATCACTTGCATTCAGTAGCAGAACTGGACAAAGTTATCATCAGGGAAAGACATGCGCCAGATCACAAAAACTTCATAACATAAATGTCATGATGTGAAAACGATGTGTTGCATCAGACACTGATGTAATACATTTTTATATATAGACTTTGAAATGAAAGGACAAGTCGCCTAAAATGAATACATTGACAATTTCCTCTGGCAACCATGAGTGTCATAACAAGTCACAATCAACGTACCAATTTGGCTCCCTTCTTGCGTCCCAGTGGAGTGGCATAGTGGGCCTCATACCACTGCCTGTAGGGAAGGCTGTCAACAAGCACGATGCAGTTCTTCACCAGGGTCTTGGTTCTGACCAGCTCGTTGTTGGAGGCATTGTAGACCACATCGATGATCCTGGTCTTGCGTGTGCAGCCTGGACACAAATTGAGACACCGCACATAAGCAAACATCTCATCTCATGTCAATGAAGACAGTGACTGAACAAAGAAAATGGCACTAGTCTTGCTCAGATGTCTTTGAGTTCACCATGTTCAATCAGTAGCAGAACTGGACAAAGTTATCATCACAGAAAGGTGTGTTTTGAAAAATACTCAAAGTGATTTCAGAGAAACTTACATTCGGAGCCCCATGAGAAGTTTCCAACGTCCAACCTCAGAGCACGGTACTTCTTGTTTCCACCACGGACCCTCACTGTGTGGATACGACGAGGTCCGATCTGGAAAAAAAAAACCCAAAACATTCCACTCAATTCATGTAGAAATAGTCACGAATTGCTGGGATGAGCTTAAAGATTTCAACATACGCTTAAAGCGTGTCAGTGTAACTATGACAAGTCCTAACATCGGTAAGCCCAGAGCTTTGAACCAAAACGGCTCAAAAAGACCTACCTAAGGTCAAGTTTTCATCACCCACGCAACATAACATTAAATCTAGATTGGGCCAGGTGTGTCGCTGGTCATATTCACCTTTGTGTTTGCGGGTGGACGACCAAGCTCATACTTCCTCTTCTTGTGGTAGGGCTTGCGTTTACCGCCAGTCTTGCGGCGTTTATGCCAGTTGTCCCTTGAGATACCTGCAATGATTGACGAGCAAAAACAACAGTTATGACTCGAATCTGAAGAGCTGCTCTTTAAATCTACTCGTGTTGCCAAGCTTGAGCAATCAGTTCTCCAAGGTAAGGGTTGTCCGCAATGTTAATTCGGATTCCGCAAAAAGAGATTCATCATTTCACTCAAGCACTGTTGAAGCTGGTCGCATTGCCTTGTGTTATTGTGCACAGCAGAATATAGGGGTCCCTGGAAGCGCACAACTTCGTAATTTCGGATGCACACTTCATCTATGTAGCAACATATGAACACCACTGAGGTCTACAACTATGAGTCCAAGCAAAACGCATGCGTGTGACTGTACACAGACGTAAAATAATGACTGTAAAACACTTTATAAACCCAATAGCAAAATGTAGTTGTCTCGTGGCTAGGTTCCGCAGCATGACATGATCCAGAGTTGCTAATGCTAAAGCTAGCTCAACACTGGCTCGTTTTCTGGATCACAATAATACTGTAACCTTGTTTTAACCACAGTCCTTAATTAACAGGTAACACCAATGCTTCAGGAAGTATCAGACTGCCGAATGAATTATCTTGAGTACCACAGCATCAGTAACTAATTACACAGCTACTGCGAGCCGCCATCTTCGGATATCCACAAGAAACATAACCATAAAATCAAACTCCACAGCTGTGCAGACTACAAAGTTCTAGATGATTAGATCCACAACGCATTTAGCTAGGGCATGACAAACCATTATTTGGAATTTCTTTCGCTAAAATATCAGATGAACTAGGATTCTGCCTTCGACGTGAGCCCGAAAAACGTACCCATTCTCAGGCGCCGGCTAGAAAGAGGACCCGCAAAGGCTCATGGGAAGGTTTGAAGCCACGCGCTCTCGCGAGACTTGTGTTAGGTTGCCGATAATTCATTGGCATCTTTACAATAAGATTTTGATTCGTACGCTTCGTGTAATTATGAAGTGTTTTCTGAATCATGGAGGGAATTTTTTAAATAACCTCACTTATAGCACAATTTGAACCACTAACAATCACGATAATTTGACATATTTTAAAGACTTCTTGAAGAGGCCTGGGATGTAGCAAGGTATCTCTACTTTTTTTAAGTACACTTTAAAATCCCTCTGAGGAAAAAAAGCAACAATCATGCACACTCGTTTCTGCAATTGGTTTAGACAAAACAAAGTTTTTATTTCAAGAGTTCTTTTTTGTCTATAATACACCTATTAAACTGTCACTGTCTGCTTCTTTTGCTCTCGATTCTAGTTTCTAAAACAAGAATTATTTTGCAATGAACCAAGACATAAACTATTTATGTTGATATGCACAGTCTTAGTCATGGCGCCATGCTGCCCTGTGCACATCACAACACCAAACTGAGCGACATAAATACTGTGCCAAACCTAAATACAACACTTACTCCTTTCAATATTTCCATATAATTCTTTATTATGTACAGCTGTTGAATATTTGGCAATTGTGAAGATACAGCAAATAACTTGGCAAGAGTTTTCTGAGATGTGTGAGCGTGCAGTGTTCAGTCAAGCAGCAGGAACATCACTCCTCCCAGGGACTCATGTCAGTGTCGATGGCCACACAGTTGTAGGCGGCATAACGCAGCTTCTCCTCACAAACCTTTGCACTGCAGGAGAAGATTGAAAAGGCCCATCAAATGAAATTGATGAAATTTAAAAAAAAAAACAAAAAACTTTTTTTTCTTTTCACTATTGTGCAACTCAAAAAACCCCCACAGAAGAATGACATTTTTTTATATTTATGTTGCTGTCTTGGAGACACAGTGAAGAACATGCTAATACCTTGGATAGTTGGGTAGATACAAAGTACTGGAACACGTGGATGATTGTGGAAGTGCATCTGTTGTTTCAGAGCTGAACCACAAAACAGAAAGCATTTTTTATTTTTTGAACAATTCATCTGTTTCTGCAACACACATCAGAAAGTACGTATTTGAACTGAATTCACTTGCACTCACCCCTGTTTGTCTGGGAAGACGTAGATGGGTGCTGGAAGACGACTTCGGCCAGTTACAAACCTAAGAAACCTGCTGCGATCCTCTGAAAGCAGAAGTTAAACTCAGTCCCTGAATTCAACAATTTTAGGAACTACGACGGTCAAAAACACTCTGCATAAAACTAGAGTCAACACAGCGAGAGAGATATTTAGTGCTTTACAAAAACTGTTGCAAAGCAAAAGGTGAGCTGACCATTTGTGAAGTTTGTCAGTGCCTCCCATAAGTACTGCACTCGGACATCACTTTGTTCAAGGTCCTCATAGCGTGCTGATGGAAAGAGAAAAAGATTAGCAAAGAGTAAATAGAAAATTGTCTTTATTTCTACCAGACGGCATGCACCAGCCTCTTCTCAATTGGACCTCACTGAGTCTGTGATAAAGGGTTCTTCCTACTTTCCAGTTAATTTACCCTGTTCAGGGGGGACGCACTTCATGGGTTTATCTTTCTTTCATTTTATACAGCAGTTTATACAGACACTGGTTAAGATACAGTATCTTTATATTATTAATCTCTGCCAAATAAAAAATTGAGTTATTATGGTTATATTTCAAGCTACAGACTCACTGAGTCGTTTCAGAGCTTCCACTGTGATCTCCGGGTCGCCGCACACTTTCTTCTCCACCTCCTGCCAGGTGAGCAGGTCCAGCACTGCCTGAGGGACCACCTTCAGCAGCCCCGCCTGTATGGCTGCAATCTGCAGCCCATACACAGATAAGAGGGTCTCATAGTTAGTGAAGGAGTTCAACTGAACAATCCAAAACAACCGGAGGATCTCCGGCCACGGAAGAAGTTGCAGGAATGAAGCTGAAGCCCCACCTGCTGTTTGCTCTCCTCCAGTCGAACCTTCTGCACAAGGCGGATGAACTCCCTGCGGTCCTCGTAGCGAACCGACACGTTGCTGCCGCCAGGAATGAGCTCCACCATGAGTCCGTCGGTCAGCAGTGTGGTGTAGACCAGCTCCTCCCCGAACCGGAACTCAAACGTGTCCTGGTCCATGTTCTCCATGGCATCCAGCAGGTTTACCTGAACACACAGCCACGTTTACCACAAATCAGCAACCAGGAACCTTTTTTCATTCTATTGCTGGTTTGTTTTTATAGGTAATTTTACATTTATCAAAAAAAGTTTCAACATGTAAACAATATAAATGATGTCCTTCAAAATTGGAAACAGAGCTTTCTCATCCACTCTTTTCTCATTGATACAACAAATAAAAAATAACTTGAATGTCCTCACCAAAACAGAGTCGACTGCAGGAAAGTCTTTACTCCAGCTGATGGATTCTCCTGTCAGCTGCTTCCACACCAGGCCGGGCAGAGCCAGGACCTGCATGCCGGAAACACCTTGAAGTGTTAGTCACCAGTGACAAACACCTTATAATAAAAGAGGAAGTGAGTTTTATTCACCAAGAAATCTTTCCCTCTCAGAGCAGCTCCCATTAGTTGACCGATCCATTCGTACTTGTTGAACTCTTTACACGACGGGCTGGGGACATAGTAATCTCTGGCTTCTAAGGCGCCCTAACACAATAACAAAAGACAGTCAGAACACTGATTTGTAGACTGAACTTGGCGGAAAGTGATGACAAATCAGTACCTGGTTAGATGTGCGTGTAAAAAAAGGCAGGGGCATTGGACACTCAGCCGAGCTGGGACAAAGCTCCTCTGACATGTCTGCCAGACTGTCCCGAAAGCCTCCTCCTTGGTCAATTATTCCCTCTGCAATAAACTTGCATTCCCACCACTGGTCATAGCGAGCGGGCCATCTGATGAGTCAAAGAAACCAAACGGGCATTCAGACTTCAACAGTTACAGCCAAATTCAATGGAGATGTTTTGGATTTGTGAGAGCAAGAAAATCCACACCGATAATCTAAAGTCTTCTCAAACTTGTCAGACGGCTTCAGACCCTCAAACACCTGAAGGAGGAAAATATGCCTCGTCATATCAGGGACAAGTGACAGGATAGACAGCACCTGCTTTTCAAATCTTTAGAAATCAAATGTGATGTTCTTTTCCCACAAACTCCTGTTTTAAATACCTGATTAAATACAGCGTTTTTGCAACTCGGATCCAAAGATGGGTTATCTCTGTGCTCCATAGCTAGACGTCTGTTGATGTACAGTCGAGGCATGAAGTTGGGCTTGCTGGTCTCTGAGTCCTTTAGGCATTGAGTGATGAGGGCTGAACGCCGCTTTGACAGCAGCAAGAACTGCTTGATGCTCTAGAGGGCAAAAAAAATGGCACATATGTCTTAAAAAAAGTAGTAAGGGTGCTTTGAGTCCTGTTCAATAGATCAGCTAAGAGTTCATACACAATGAATTTACCAGGAACAACATGCTGCTTGGTGTCACAGATGTGCATTCATTAGGAGTTTCAAGATAACTCACTTTGATTTGGTTGAAGGTACCGAGACTATAGTCCCAAGCTGGCACCACATGAGGCAGCACACTGTCCAGGAGACAGATAAACCTGCAGAGACAAACATTTTGGCAAGAGTTTCAGCCTCACTAAACACATCTTAAAGTTCATTAAACTTCCGAAACGGCTCAGTGGTTCAACGAGCGCCAGTCTACCTCTGGATGACTAAAGCTCTGCGGTACAGGACGTCAGGTGGGGTCCCCTGCAAACGGGGGTAGCGCACCAGGTTAGAGGACTGGAAAACATCCGCATTCAGGCCCAGATCCCTCTCACATGACGACTTAATCTTCAAGCCTCGGATTCGAACGTCTATACCCTCATCTGCAGAAAACCAAACCCAAGGTGGAAAGGCCATCACCAAACAATTATCGTCAGAGGGAAAAAAAAACACCAACTGAGAGTACTGACCTCTACATTCTTCTATACGAATCTCAATGACTGGTAGGTGGGAGGTCATATCTTCCAGCACACTCACTTCTCCAATCAGATTGCTGGAACCAGATTGGAACAATCAGACTTTCTTCTTCTATTAAAGGCAGATACGATGTCTATCAGAGTGTAAAAAAATCCTCACTCGTCTATGGTGACATCACTCAGCTTCTTTAGGCTGTCCCCCTCTCCGCCATAGACTGTGACTCTCTTGGGCATGTAGTTATCATCAGTGGAGTCCACCGTGAGTATCAGCTTGCTGAATGACAGGAAAGCAACATCACTCGAAGGCTACATGGATGTCGCAGCCTGAGGACCGAGTTGCAACTCTTTGTGAGTCAGTGAGACATCTCGTATGCCCTAACTTGATGAGGGACGTCATCGCCAGTCGTGGAGAGCAGGTCGACATTCACCAAGAAATATCGACTGTTTTCTGATTCATTAAGATGTCAGTTTTGACACTTTCACTTTGGATGTGTGGTAAATAAAACAAAGCTATTTTACATCATTCTTGGCTTGCCAGTTTTTGCCACCGCAAAGGTCTTGATGTAAAGCACCATAAAACATCAAAACCAAAGCATATCCACTGCAATAAAAAAATCAACCAGGAACTGAGATTAATGTTGACTGAAAGAACAGAAATGGCAACGACAGTCGAGTCACTGTGGAGCTCGGCAGCGCCTTACTTGACCACGGTGCCTCTCTTCATGTGCAGCCGGATCCAGTGTTGTCCCTGCAGGCCGTCGCTCTCCCAGTACGTTTCAGTATCACCATCTGTCAGACAGCTCGCCCCGCCACTGGGATCGTCCTGTCAGCAATGAATTTTTCAAGCAGTTTTATGTACATTGACATCACATAAGAAATAAATATCGCCAATAATGCTTAACATGATGACAAGTTGCAAAAAATAAAAGTTCTCCCCAAACACAAACAAATCATAAAGTGCCAAACTATATTTACCGAACATGACGACACATCAATGCTGGTCACGCACTGCTTTACGCTTCCAAGGTTCTCGTCCTCTTTGCCGATGTGGTCATAGAAGTAATGCACCAGATCTTCGTCACATTCATATGCCCAAGTGGGAGGAACATACCTTGGAGGTTCAAAGTTCACATTTCAAATTTTATTGCACGAGGAATACATAACAAGCTTTCACACAGCAGTCTGGGTTCACAGAAACCAGCTCACCTCAGCTTTTGGACGGCGGTTGCGTCGCACTCTGCAATCTTGGGTTTAGAACCCGTGTGAAGCGCGTTCTCCACGTCTACCACCTGCTCCCACCTGTTGCAGGGTTTGTGGTCGTAGCCAAAGAGCTGCTGCTGCCTGCTGATGGTCTCTGGGGACTCCACGGGCACCAACCTGTCTCCACCTTCAGTGTGCTTACACACGAGGATCCAACCATCCTCCAGCTCCTGCCCAGGACGGTGTTCCTCCAGCTGCTCCTGTGACAAGACAGGAATCAGTTGTTTTGCACAGGTTTTCTCCGTTCGTTTTCTCTTACCCTTCCCTTGAGATATCGTTTGTGTCAGCTTTAGAGGCACGGCATTACCAAAACATAGGGACTTCAAAGACTAAAGGTTAGCGTCATGTGGGAGCGACCTTGTTCATTAGTTTTATTTGAAGAGCTACGAGTATGATGATGCCGATTTGATCACGATGAGTGACTGTGTCTTACCTTGTTGATTTTGACCCACAGGCCTTGGCTGTTACAGTATTCTTCCCCTGTTGTCCGTATGCATGTCCCTTTCTTCGGCTCCAGGTTGTACTTGCACATCTTTTTGCTGTGTGGACTCTGATGAGGACTTTCGAAGACGGACACCAGGGTTTTCCCAGTGGAGCCTCCTGCAGGAGCTCCACAGGAGGCGGAGGTAGATGATGAATCCTTGCAGATTTTGTAGCACACTTCTTTGGGGACATAACAGAGACACTCTGGGACTGGCTCGCTCTTCCTGAAACTCTCGATGCACCTGTTCAGGAAGCGGATCCTGCCCAGCAGCAGGTGGGGGTTGTCTCCCACAGACATGACGGTGGTGGAGATGATGGTGCAGGTGACAGTCAGCAGTCGGGCATCAGCAGTCTGACACCACGCCGCTGTACTGCCTTTGTTTTTTTCTGTCTGGCTCTGCAGGGACGCTGCTGTCACACCAAACAAAACCGAACATTCGTGAGCAACGCAGACTTCAGCAAACAACAACCAAAGACCGTTGAATCCGTCCGGCCTCTTTCAACCACCGTTCAAGCGGTATAAGCAATCCGGGACACGTCGATGGGTAACCAGAGGTCCTTACAAAACTAACGGCTCATTTCTCGAGGTAAAAGTGAGTGAGCTAACGTTAGCATGCTAGCTTTGGAAATGTGCAAATTGTGATGCTTTTACGTCGTCGTCATCACACCAGGATGGCAAACTCGTTTGGTAACTATGATATATTTGTGGGAAGTGAGCGATTCGTGAATTCAAATGCAGCTTTTAACGTACCTGCCGACAACTGTTTGGGTTTGTAAAACTCGGTCCTTGCAGCAGCGGAATTATGACAACGCGGAAGTGCACGAGGGAATTTTGATCCTCAACGATTCCGTCGTTCACTTTACAAAATAAAACCATCTTAACAGAATTTTAAACAATGTTTGAACATTAAACGTTGAACTCCATCCAGCGTCTTCATCGGCTTGCCTGATCGTTGTAATTAAATATGAAATCAATTTACTTTTTTCAATAATTTTCGAAAGATTTACGTTCCCAGCCTAGCAGGCAAAATCACGACGGCTTGACCAAATTAGAAAAGCAAAGTTCTTTCTTTGTTAAATTTTTTTTTCATTTTGTTGAATTTAAAATAGTTGACGTAGTTTTCACTGGTTTAATAAAGCATTTATTTAATTGCTGCCTACGTTTTTTACCCCCCAAATGTACTAAGCATAATCAATGAAATAAATAAAGGGTCAAAATCCTGGCCAGCTATTATTCGTGAATGGTTTCCAGTTGGCTTATTTCATAGTCAGCTGACTATTTAAAAAAAAAACAACTTGCTGTAAGGAAAAACCCATGAGCTTTGAGATCATAAATAACCCATTGAACAAGCAAGTAATTCATTGATAGACTTTAAATGGCTTTAATTTGAAACCCTTGTGACTCCCATCACAACAACAACTTGAAAACTGTTATATCAATCAGTGAGTGAAGGCAAGTGATGCATGCCAGGATGATGTTAGTTAAACATGTTGGTCGCTGAAGGACTTGGCAGCGTTGTTCAGAATACACCTCCCATTGTCCAACAATTCAGCACGCTTGAATCTCTCTGCAAAATGTTTCACTGAGGAAACACAGTAAAGTTATTGATAAACCCCTCCAGGAAGTCATCATTACATAGTCATAGAATTCTTTATTTCATACAGATATAACTTCATTGGCAACTGTGAGTATTTGGTGATAAACTTGGCGAGATTTCTTCATTCAGCAGCAATTTGTTAAGCGTGCATCGTTCTCTGAAGACGCAGAAGGTTCACTCCTCCTCGGGGTTCATGTCGGTATCGATGGCCAAACAATTGTACGCAGCATAACGCAGCCTTTCTTCACAAACTTTGGCGCTGCAAGGAAAGGAGGAGCAACGGTTGGATACAAGAGATTTGCTGTGACATTACAGTGGCACTTCTTTTGAAAAAAGTTTAACATAGCTTCATTCACGAGTATATGAGGTATCAGCATCAGGTATACCTGGAGTAGGTTGGCAGATAAAGAGTGCTGCCACATGTCGACGAGCGTGGAAGGTCATCTTTCCTGTCAGACCTGGAGGCAAGAACAGAGAACATGTGAACAGTCATTTCCACTGTGTGAGCAACAACTTCGTAAAGGGGATTCGTTTTCACTTACTCTTGAAATTCAAAACAGACCACGAAAGGCGCAGGAAGTCGACTTCTACCAGTCACAAACCGTAGAAATCTGCTGCGATCCTCTGAAAACAGAAATCCGCATTGCAATGAGTTACATAGCCGTAATATGGTGCACCTGCATTTTTTCTCGCATTTTGTTTGATTTAATTGAATCCTGTTTTATTTCCGCTTTACAAATCATCATAATTTTTTAACAGTTGTGCAGCAACACACTGAAAAAATGAACATGAGATGCTCAACGTGATGATATTAAATAGCAAACAAACCATTGGTGAAGTTTGTCAGCGCCTCCCATAAATACTGCACGCGGGTGTCATTTTCTTTCTGGGAGTCGAACCTCGCTGTGTGGAGAAAAGAAAGCAGCTGTAATGGTAACTTCTGGAAAGATTCTCCTCATTAATTCAAAGTTCCTTTTCTAAACCTTAAAATTTGAATTTCACTTAAAACATTATCATCTGAATAGCTTTAGAATATTTCAAGCTACAGACTCACTGAGTCGTTTCAGAGCTTCCACTGTGATCTCCGGGTCGCCGCACACTTTCTTCTCCACCTCCTGCCAGGTGAGCAGGTCCAGCACTGCCTGAGGGACCACCTTCAGCAGCCCCGCCTGTATGGCTGCAATCTGCAGCCCATACACAGATAAGAGGGTCTCATAGTTAGTGAAGGAGTTCAACTGAACAATCCAAAACAACCGGAGGATCTCCGGCCACGGAAGAAGTTGCAGGAATGAAGCTGAAGCCCCACCTGCTGTTTGCTCTCCTCCAGTCGAACCTTCTGCACAAGGCGGATGAACTCCCTGCGGTCCTCGTAGCGAACCGACACGTTGCTGCCGCCAGGAATGAGCTCCACCATGAGTCCGTCGGTCAGCAGTGTGGTGTAGACCAGCTCCTCCCCGAACTGGAAGTCAAACGTCTCCTGGTCCATGTTCTCCATGGCCTCCAGCAGATTTACCTGAACACATGGCCACGTTGACCACAAAGCAGCAACTAGAGATGAGAGATTATTTGCCCCACCAAAAAGGACTGCTCTTTTAACTTTGGACACAAATCAAAGAGGACAAATGATTGCGAAAATATGGTCGTTTGTGAGTTTCAAAACTTTTAAGAGTAGCCTTCTTTTCCTTCTGGAAGTTCAGCAATGATTCTTCTTGCTATTTCTTAAATAACACTTTGAATGCCCTCACCAGTACAGAGTCGACTGCTAGGAAGTCTTTACTCCAGTTAATGGCTTCGCCTGTTAGCTGCTTCCACACAAGGCCGGGCAGAGCCAAGACCTGCATGCAGAAAAAACCTGATCAAGCTTTCATCAGAAATAATAAACACCTTGAAATAGGATGTAGGTGGTCTTTATTTACCAACAAGTCCTTCCCTCGAAGAGCAGCTCCCATCAGTTTGCCGATCCACTCGTACTTTTGGAACTCTTTACAGGACGGGTTGGGGACATAAAAATCTCTGTCCTCTGAGGCATCCTGAAAGACCGACAGAAGACATTGAGAACTCCAGACCCATCCTACGGGAAATGATGCAGAGTCAGCACCTTGTTTGGGGCCCGGATGAAAAACGGCAGCGGTATCGGAGCCTCAGCAGAGCTGGGGCAAAGCTCCTCGGACATGTCAGTAAGACTGTCCCGGAATCCTCCTCCCTGGTCAACAATTCCTTCACCAACGAACTTGCATTCCCACCACTGGGTATGAGTCGCAGGCCACCTGTTGAAGCAGGCAGAAGCAGAGAGATTTTAGGTCCCTGTGTGGGATACTCCTTGTTTGACATATGAGGCTGAGAAAATACACACCTGTAATCCAAAGTCCTCTCAGATTTCTCAGATGGCTTCAGACCATGAAAGATCTGCAAGATGAAGATCACAAATTCACATTGTTGATATCAGGTGGCACTGCAGACAGATGGTCTGTTTCTACCTAGAAAAGTGGTTCAACTTGGGCTCCGTTCTCGTCGGTACCTGACTGAACACGGTGTTCTTGCAGCTTGGGTTCAACGAGGGGTTTTCTCTGTGATCCGCAGCCAGACGTCTGTTGATGGACAGTCGAGGCATGCTTTTCGGAGCTTTGGTCTCGGAGTCCTTCAGGCACTGAGTGATCAGGTCAACGCGGCACTTGGACAGCAGCAAGAAGTGCTTTACGCTCTGGAGGGCGAAAGAATGGACCATAGACGAGAAAACAGTAAAATTACTATCCTTCATACTCAAATCCGTGAGATAAACATTGAGGGCATTCTTTCCTCATAATGCCAACATAACTACATCTCTCTGTGACTCATACCATTGGACCATCCCCATCGAAATACAACTCCTGTAAAGAGATACTGCAGATAGGGAGCAGAGGGCAATGATGCATTTATTGATTGTTCTAAAGGGCTGATTTTCTACAGGATACAGCAGGCTGACGTGAAGCAATGCGTTGATTCGGTTGTTGCACTGTGCTGCCATCATTGTGGATGAATCTGTGATACTACAGCTGCACTATTGGCATGTATCGTTTGCAAAACTTGTAGATATAGTTACTCCGCATTTATTTGAAGTGTTTGGAGAACTCACTTTGATTTGGTTGAAGGTACAGATGGTGTAGTCCCAGGCTGGAACCACATGAGGCAGCACACTGTCCAGGATACGGATGAACCTGCAGAGAACGGAAGAATGACCAAACCATAGCCACAAATAGACAATATAGACCATACAAACACGTCAAAAATACATCACAATCGAAATAACTCGCATCAACTTGCGAGATGACTTACCTCTGAATGACAATCGCACGGTGGTACAGGACATCAGGCGGGATACCCTGCAGACTGGGGTAGCGCACCAGGTTGGAGGACTGAAACACATCAGCATTCAGACCCAGATCCCTCTCAACTGACGATGTGATCCTCAGACCGCGGATCCGGACGTCCGGCCCTCCATCTGTTAGGAGCGAACATCGTTTCAGATTGGCTGGAGAAGTTTTTGCAAATGTATTCATGTTTAAAGTTCAAGACGCCAAGAAACTCAGAAAAAAAAGAGTTGTAAGATCTGACCTCTTGATTGTTCAAAGCGAATCTCAATAACAGGAACATGACAGGCCATGTCTTCCAGCACACACACCTCTTTATTCAGGTTTCTAAGGGCAAATGACAACAACAACAGGTGAAAAGGTTTCTGTAACGTGGCTGGCTCTCTTCAGTGATTAACAACTCTGATACAAACACAACCAGTCCCCTGAAATGTGCAAAAGGACATGTGTAAATTGAAATGGTACTGAGCTCACTGATCCATGTTGACTTCATTCAGCTTCTTCAGATGTTCCTGTTTTCCTCCGAAAATGGTGACACTCTTGGGAGTGCCATCCTCGTCATCTGGATCCACGATCAGGGTCATCTTACTGACCAACAAAAACACAAGAAAACTCTATAATCCCCACTTTATCAGCAGGTTGATAAACAGTTCATGCGAGACAGGAAGACGCTGATACATGCAGCTTCTTTCATGTGGTGTCTTGTGGGTTATTTGGGCAAAATCATGGTGTGTTTCAAAGGTTTTGTATTTTGACATTTTGGAAAGGCGACTTCCATAATAAAGCTCGAGTTGGAAAGTTTGAAACAGTCCAGATAAAGGCTGAATTGAGGCTTAAAAAACTCGGACATTACAGTACATGTAGGTTTCTTCCTTGTTTCTTTCTGATAAAGGGTCAATCGAAAACACAAAACTCCTAAGGCAGTGAAGTTGCTGTGTGGGCCACAAATCAAAAGGTTAGTTTCTGATTAGTGCTGCAGAGTGCTTCTTACTTGACCACGATGCGTGCCATCATGTGCAGGCGGATCCAGTGCTCTCCCTTCTTACCCTCGCTCTCCCAGTACGAATCAGCGTCATCGTCAGTCAGAGCACTCACGCCGCTACAATAACACTCCCATCAGCAATCGTCAAGGTAGTGCGGTGGGGGCAAGGTGGGGGCAGTGAGCAAAAGACACATGCATTTATAAAAACATGATCGACATCTTGCATGGATGACATGCTCAGTAACTCCGTGCGATCTCTTGAGTGCACTCCGAAAGGGTTTCACACCCACACCTCACCTACACCACACGACGAATATGCATGGAAACACAAAAGCTGGTTCATCAGTGAGTCAGTTTGGGAGTGTTAAAGGAGTTTAATGATGCTCACAGAGACTGAAGACACGTCGATGCTCTTGACAATGTTTTGCAAACATCCCAGGACCTCTTCGTCCATCTCCACCTTGTCATCCTCCTTCTGTTTGTGGTCGTACAAGTAGTGCATCAGGTCTTCGTCACACTGAAGTGTCCAGGTGGGAGGAACATGCCTGCAAGGATCGGGATGGACTTTTGAGTTGGACAAAAGTCTCAACCACTCAGCATGACTATCCACAAACGGGCTCACCTTAGTTTCTGGACTGCAGCGTCGTCACACTCTGCGATTTTAGGCTTGATGCTGCTGAAAAGCGCGTTCTCTTTCACATCGACCACCTGCTCCCACCTGTTGCAGGGTTTGTGGTCGTAGCCGAAGAGCTGCTGCTGCCTGCTGATGGTCTCTGGTGACTCCACGGGCACCAGCCTGTCTCCCCCAGCAGTGTGTTTGCACACCAGAATCCAGCCTTCCTCCAGCTCCTGGCCTGGGTGGCGCTCCTCCAGCTGCTCCTGAAACACAGCGACAGTCATTTGGTCGACACTGTAATGAACCCACGACAGCAAGTCCATCTTAAAAACCTGAATATCATTCAAAATAGCACATTTTTTGTTGGTTGATTTGAGAGTCTTTTATCTATGATATTTGCGACCAGTTTGTGGCTTGCTGCAGAAAAAAAAAATCGAAACAGTGAGGCATGTTCGGGAAGAGGAAATCACAGCATTTCTGTGATTCTGTGAAAGCTTTATTAAAGGTGTTGGCTTCTATAGAGCTGCTCTGACAGAAACAATGCTGAGCCCTAAAACAGGTCTGACCTGAAGACCTGGAGGTAAACCCTGGCAGGCTGTCAAGAGGAGGACAAAAGACACCACAGCTACTATAAAACTGCTGTTTGAATTTAATCACATGGGGGGGGAGCTCAACAACAACTCTAAAACTTGAACAACAAATGAAAGTAAAGTATTGCTGTGAGGGTGTGGATGTGTTGGCAGAGCACCAAACTGTCATTCATTGAATAAACATGTTTTGAGGACAGTTTAACACTTTTTTTGAGCTTCTGGATCATGTTTTCATTTGTTAAACACAAATGTGCGATTCCGAAGTGGAGTCATGAAAGTGTGCCCCAGAAAAGTGACTCCATCTTACCTTGTTGATTTTGACCCACAGGCCTTGGCTGTTACAGTATTCCTGGCCTGTTGTCCGCATGCACGTCCCTTTCTTCAGTTCAAGGCTGTACTTGCATAATTTCTTGCTGTGTGGACTTTGGTTGGGACTTTCAAAGACGGACACCAGGGTTTTTGGCGTAGAGACTCCAGTCGGAGCTCCGCAGGAGGCGGAGGTAGACGATGAATCCTTGCAGATTTTGTAGCACACTTCTTTGGGGACGTAACACAGACACTCTGGGACTGGCTCGCTCCTCCTGAAACTCTCAACGCACCTATTCAGGAAGCGGATCCTGCCCAGCAGCAGGTGGGGGTTGTCTCCCACAGACATGACGGTGGTGGAGATGACACAGGTGACAGTCGGTGGTTCAGCAGCAGCAGCGGACTGACGCCACACTGCTGCGCTGCCTTTGATGTCCTGTCTGGCACTTCAGGGACGCTCCTGTCACACCAAAACAGCAACAAGTATTTATGCTCAGCACTGACTTTCGATAAAAAAAAACATCAAAAATCCACCTTTGCGGTGCAGATTTGCCGCTCTCTTCCAACGAGAATGTGGACGCTGAAGGGTAGAAATTTGCTTATCAGCGTTCAAAGTCCCCTGGCACACCTTAAAGTCCAGCAACAGCGCTGTCTTCAGTGTCCACAGAGCATTTGAAAGTGAGGCACATAAAATAGGACGACAGAGTTCAACAACTTTTGGCTAAACTACTTGTCTAAAGGTAAAGATGACAGACTGATACATGTTGTATGGAATAAGTGCGACTGTATCAGGGAGCGTCACGGCTCAAAACTCTCTCTCTCCATTGGTAGAGACATTTCTTTGTTTGCATCCATAACAACAACAATAATAGTAATTATCACAATAACGTGTTTTGATTTTTTTTAATTCTGTCTTGTCCGTAGGATGAATTTACACGCTTCTTGCGAGTGAAATACTGTTTGCATGTAATTCCAGGAAGAGTAAAAATAATGACAGCGTCACTGACTCCCAGCGTCTTGTCGTATTGGACGCATCCGTCCAGTTATTCCCAGTTAGTGACGTCATCCTGAGTCAGAAATTCCTATCTCAGAGGCAAGTGGAAAGCAAGAATATCTGCGGCAGAGTCCCATCTTTTTTTATGGGGAGACGAATCTTTCCCCCCCTTTGAGCACGCGCACCACTTTGGTCTCCTCTGTCAGGGTACTGACCGCCTTGACGTGGTCGTCGGACTAAATTACAACACGTTTGATACGAAAGTAATGGGATTTCTGTATTGAGGAGCCTTCCGCCTACACCAGCTGACAGCTGAATGAAAGTTGGAAGCACTCCTCCTTTCTGGACTGAAGCGGACGGGCTAGCTTGTCCAACAGCAAATCACCGGTCCAGAAAACACGTGTTTTGTCCCCGTTAAAGACAATGTCCTGCGGAGAAAAGGGAGCGTGAAACGTACCTCCTGCCGAGCGCCAGCTTTCTATGTGTCTTCTGCCGGTTTCTGCCACTGCAGGGTTCCGTATACGCGGAAGGGCGATCTCGCACTTTTGACCCTCCTGTTGTACCGTAGTTGCGTCGTCATTTACCAACATAGGCGTTACTAAGCCACGTGTGTTTACCTTTTGAAAAATGTAGCCCAATCAATAAATGACTGAATGTATCTCGATGATGGATTTAATCCACGACGAGCCTCTTAAAGGTCCACGGCGTGTTTTGCGCCTTCTTCGCTGTTTAGTGTTTGATCACATTTCAAACTGATGCAACATCAGAAATAGCTCTTTAATCAGCTTGCAATGCTGTGTTGGCGTCAGCCATTTCTTCGGGGATGGGATGTCATGCAAAACGTGTGGTTGATATGATCATATCAATATACAATCCTAAAGAAACAAACCATACAAGGTTTAGGATTTTCTCGGAACAATTTCCATTTTTTCAAACAAGCACAGATTTCTTTCCCAAAGTTCATTCAATGTGTCAGTCATCCAGAGCAGTCAATTTGTCCAAACATTTAATTTAATTTATTTATTTTAGTAATGTTCCACTGAAACTGTAATTATCGGCTTTTCTTGTTCTTCCTGGTTAGTGACTTTAGGGTCGCCGCCATCAGACTCGTCTCCCTCACTGTGGTCTGACCACACGTCCACCAGCGAAGGGAGACTGCCACCATAAGGACGGCAGCCCTCGGCCTTCTGCAGAAGGTGCTGCAGCCCATCGCCCACAGAGCCCTGGAGGTGTAAATACTGTCTGTTGATCGGTGCGTCGTGGGGCTGGTGGATCTCCAAATCTTCAGCACTCATCCTAGAAAAGAAGAAAGATACTTTATTCTCAAGCGTTTGAGTGATAAACACTCGAGGGTTGTGGATTAAAAACAGGCTAAATGTATGAATTCTGTTAAGCAAAGCAGAAGTACTTTGGAGCCGTTCTTGAGTGGATGCACTGAGTGACCTCCCGCCCTCATCGTTTTACCTCATGTCATATGTGGAGCCTTTGAAAGCTGGTCTGAGGGTCTCGGCTGCCGTCGACACAGTGTAGGGAACAGAGAAGTGTCGCTGCTTCCAGTGTTTGTCCTTCTCAATGGGAGCCAAGTTCTGGTACATGTCGTCGACAGCAAGCATCGACACCTGGGGGGTGGGTGGGGGTGTTAGCAGAACAGGATGGAGTCAACATTGAATGTGTGTTTCTCTTCAGGAATAGCTGTTGTTCTGAATTTGTCCACTAGGTGTTGCTCTGTGGTCGTAAATCTCAGGGTCAATCTGAAGCCAAAGAGAAAACCTGAATGTTGCGATCAATCAGCTGGTTGGTTTCAAAGTCATCATCATCTTCTCCAAAAGGGTTGATGATCAGCTCTCCCACCTACGGGGCCCAGACACTCAGCACAGTCACACAGAACAACTGTTTTTCCAGTGAAATATCACTCGTGCATCAAATTTCCAGCACAAATCCCCTCATACAGCCTTGGGTTAAAGCTACTTTTGACCCCGTTTATTTTTTTTTGTTATTTTAGTCTTGTGGTCCTCAGTTTAAAGTACAATATCCTTTAAAGAGTAAGCAACAACCTGCTGGTCAGGGAGATGTTGAAATAAGGTAGAAAGTAGAACTGCAAGGAGTGAATCAAAGATTTAATTTTAAGAGAGTTTAGTTTTCACCAAAGTTTCTTTGAACTTAAAATTCATTCCAAATTCAGGTTTACATTGACGTGTCACACTACCTTGAGCCAGCCGGTGTAGAAGAAGAACTGCAGCAGGGTGAAAACAGGGACGTATATGTCTATTTTGTGACCGCTGTATCCTTTCTCAGGGTTCAGGAATTGGCGGCCAATCACACAGAAGGCAAAAAAGGAATAAACTGCAATCGTCACCACCTGCACAGACAAACAATATTATACCTTACATTTTTTTCCATCCAGTTTGGTACTCGTCGGTGTCAGACTGTATCGGCTCTGACCTGCGTGTAAACCAGCGGGATGCTTATCCAGTCGTAATGGAAGAGCAGGCTGCACTTGGCTCTGTAGTTGTTCAGCTCCTACAAACACAGATCACACATCCACGGATACATTGGCCGCATGAGATCGTCTTTCGACATGTGTGAATCTGGGTACAGCCCACTGCTCACGTCCATCAGCAGCCTCAGGGCGATGTCGTCCCTCACGCGACCCTCCTCTCTCGCTCTGGACGCCAGGTTGGAGAACCAGGTCAGAGGCATCCAGTACTTGTTGAAGTCGGAGTGCAAGGACTCAAAGTTTTTCAGCTCGTGTGAGGTCATGAACCCTGCGCATGTAATCCACACAGCACGAGTGTTGCATGTTCAAACATTCATTCATTTTCGTTAATGCTTTCACCACCCAAAGGTCACAGGGCAATGCAGGCAGGTTGCGCCTGACAGGTCGCCGATTCATCAAAGCGCAAACACAGTCACACACATATTCACTTCCATGGAGAATTCACAGCCAATAATTGGACTTGTGTGTACGTTTTTAAACTGTTGGAGGAGCCAGAGTTGCTGGAGGGAAACCGACATGTGGGGAGAACATAAAAGCTTCACAAGGTCTGAAACTCATCATTAAAAAGAGAAGAGCTGCAAGAATAAACTTTAAATTTGTTTGACGGAAGTTAACCTTAAATTTTTATGAGAATGTCGAATTCTAATCACATATTAAGGCTTGCAAACGTGTCTTTTTTGAAGCAGAAGTTTTGCTGAATGAACTGCACGTTTAGAGCTTTGATGTGGCTCCACTGTTTTCCTCACCGGCCTCCACAACGTGCTCCAAAGTGGGGAAGCGCTTGTGCACCCTCGTGCTGATGGAGCGGAGAATCAGAACTGAGGATAAGTTGGCGTATCTCATGAGGGTTCGTCGCAGCAGGCGGCCCCTCTCGTCGGCCCCGTGGACGTTCCCCGAGACCACCATCATCAGGTTGTCGGGCAGCGGGAAGCTGGTGTACTGACCCCACCACCGATTGAAGGCCAGGGTCACGTAGAAACCTGGAGGGAGTCCACGCAGTCAGTGAAACAGTGAGGTTGGAATATTCGATGACTTTCGCTTCTTCTTCCACACGGGCCTACCGAGCACGAACAGAACGGGGATGAAGTTGGTGTTGGTGAAGTGGTCGCAGTACAGGGCGACACGCTCGAACAGATCCTGCTGCTTTGCTGTGAGGATGCATCTGTGGAGCGCATCAAACTTCAAACAACTCTGCCGCACAGCCCAGAATCGGACAGCAGCAACAATCCACTCACCTGTAATAGACACTGAAAAACAAGTAAACTCCACAAAACACCAGGAACTCCTTGTACAGCAGCCGGTAGATGCTCCCCTTCCACCTGAACAGGAGCCTGGAGAAGCCACCAAACCTGGCGTTGGCCACTTCCAGAGAGTAGGAAACAGTCATGTTGGGGCCCTGCTTCCAGTCCGAAAAGAGAAACTTTGTATCTCTCGGCCTCAATTTAAACGTCCTGTGTTGTGTTGTCATAAATTAACATGCTGAATTTATAACCTGGGAACCTGAGAGAAACACGCCTACACGGACAGTGTGAGTGGAAATAACCTCTGTTCCCATCAAACTTGGAGATGCGTTCATTCACAAACCCCTCAGTTACATTCCAACCTTATATTACCAAATCACAACTTTTTAAAGTTGACTTTTTCTGTCCACCCATTTTTCTAGCCTCACTTTTACTCACAATTACCTCCCCCTTTGTTTAAAGTTTATTCCCTCTAATTAGACACCCGCAACATAGTTTAAGACAAGTTTAATTCACAACCATTGATACAGTGAAAAGGGAAATCCCTACCAACAATTTTTTAATAAACTAACTGATGAACATGACGTTTTTTCCATGAAAATGTATAAACATGCTGCCACAGCAGTGGTAACACTATTAGTAATAGTGCATGAGCGATAATTGTGTCAGACAGTCGTTTTACCACCGAAAGTCTCTTTTTTGTTGATGCGGCAGAAATGTTCATCCTTGTGTCTTGTCTTGCAAAGGCGACATAAATCTTCCAAGCACTTTGGACCTGGTAATCTCAGTACGTAATCCCTCGCTATAGAAAAATCAAACAAACACACAGAGGCTGCCTGCCGAGCGGAGGCTCTCCACTGTTATTTACGGGCCTTTGCGATAACAGCAGTCCAAACAGCGGGCCTGTCAGACGGTCCATCCCTCCCGTCTCCCTGCCTTTGTCACGGACTCCTGCAGTCTGCTCGCTTGTTGATTTTTCACATCGTTACAGCCGTCTACTGTAAATCTTTTGACCACCGGCCCACTGTGTTTGCTCTCCCCTGACTGGGTGTTTTATGAGGCCCCGACGCCTCCATCGGGGCCTGGAGCAGTAGGTTCAGACAGGCTCCGATGCCACCATGAGACTTCCCTCATCTCGGCTGTAAACGGATGGTTTATCAACCAGCAAATAAGCGTCTATTGTGACAAAAGAAGCTTGTTGTGGTTCGCTATATTTCTGGCACTAGGTGGCGCTTTTGCGGTACAAATAGAGCCTTGAAAATGATATTTATTTGATAAACAATCCAGGCAATGTCTTCTTCTGGGAAAAAAAAAACAACACAACAAAATCTGAAATATTTACTACTGTGGTTTTGTCCATCATACTTTCCCAACCAGAGCTTAGATTATTTGTTTTCATATCTTTTTTTTAATCGGCCGGCGGCACGAATTTAAAGTTTCTTGTACAACATTTGTATAAATGAATAGTGTTGCTGAAACGATTGTAGTCTTGTTCTAGAGTTTTTGTGTCGGTGCCGCCTCTCCTGTGCGTCACTTCTACAGACAATAGTTCAAGTGTTGTGTCAAACGTGAAACTGAGTCCCTGACTGGCATCCGTGGATACTTCAGAGGTTTCAGCCCGGCCGTTTCCTGGCCTCAGCTACTGGATCCACTGGTCAAGGCTGAGACCTCTGAGAACGGCACAGAGGGAGCAGCCCCGTGCTCATCGTTTCAGTAACCCAATGCTGTAATTACAACTTCCCACGGCGAGTGAAATCAGAGCCCAAAAAGAAAAGTGGGATTTCAGGTAGCTGGGGCCCGGACTGGGTCATTGTCAGGGCAGAAAGAGCCAAGAGGCCACTAAGGAAGTGAGAACGAAAGGCACCTGCAGCAGGAGCTCAAAGATCCACAGATTTCTCGAATCCCCCAGTTTCACGCAGAGCTCTTATTAAAAGTCCTTTATTTTTCTCTCCAGATCATTTTGCATATAAAAACAAGGCTGTGAATCCTCCAGTATGTCACGATGATAAAACTCAGTGCTTTCATGAAGTGCAATGTGTAACTGTTGTTGCTCGTGTCGCTTTTCTTGCTTTCAATGGGATTGAAAGAGTTCGAGGGTTCAGATGAAGAAAACATTCCAGCAAACAGTTCCCATACAAAATCAAAGTCTTAGAATAGCTCATTATATTTTGTCAGCATTTTCTTACAATGGAAAAAAAAAGCTCTTTTCATGTGGAACCAACAGAGTCAAACTGGATTCAGGATTCCTGTTTCTTTAAAAAAAGAAAAAAAAATCAAAAAAACTCTGTTTTGGGACTTTATGCTTCTGTCATTTCAGTTCCAAGCTTCTACATTTTAATCTTTGTGGCTCTGGCTTGATGTCAACATGAAAGTCAACTGTGAGATCTCATTGCTTTAACTTTCGGGTAATTATGTGTGAATAAGAGGTACTCAAAATTCTTCCATTGTGATCTGAACTAATTATAGGACTAAAAAGCTTGAAAGATAAAACACTGATTAAAAACCTACCTTAAAAAACTGTCTTGAGCTGTTTTTTATGCTTGAAATCGCACAAAACTACAAAATAAATCATTGTTCTGGGTAGTTTTATTGTTTGTTTTTACCTGAAGAGGCCTTGCTGTTTAGAAACCAGTAAACAAGTTGTTGGATGAGGCTTAATGGAAAATCTGTGTGTCCGTGTGGACACTAACACCTCCATTTTCTCAATTCCAGGAAGTTCCACACCCTCTGCTGCACCCTCTGTCTCTGAGCACCACCCCATCAGCTCGCACAGCTTCACGAGTGTGCGAGACAGACATCTTTCTGAGGCCACGACGCAGCGTCTGCGTCCTGCCCCCCCACAATGACCCTGATGTCCCCCGTTGTCTCTTATGTAGGTCTCCTCTTCAGTTTACTGACACTACACAGATCTTTATCTGAAGCCAGCTTTCATCTGCATAAAGAACCCCCCCCCCAACTGAACAAACAGTGTGTGACACATTTTTCCTTTTCATGAAATATACAACACAAGAAATACGACTTTTCTCCGGTTCACATTAAACGTTTGGATTTGAAATAACCAGGAGCTTCACGAAAGGATCAGTCTCTTGTCGAGCACCTATATTTCAGGTTGTGCAGCTTCAGGTGACGGATTTACATCGACAGAGTGTGTAACAGGTCAAACTGGAAGGCGCACAACCCTTACAGTCGGCTGAGGTAAAAACGAGACACAGACGACAGTCCGGTTCACTTCAAACAAGGAAACAGTGATAAGTGGTGTTAGGTTTGCGAAGAGTTGGAAACAACACCTGGGTGAAGTTCAGCACAAAGTGTCTCTGTGTTTTTAAAACGGCATTTTTTTTCCAGTGTTAAAAAAAAATAGAAAAAGAAAAGGCGGCCTCCCTTTCAGCGCTTTCAAACGGTCGGTGCGTTCCTTCGGTCCCTCAGGAAAAGCCCCGGATTAAATCACTTCCCCTTACATTGTGATACCTCACAGGTCGCCGCACACTGTCTTTCCATGCTCGCACACTGCCTCCCCTTTCCAGCGGTCAGGGCAATCCTTTCCAAGCTTGATTGTTATTGTAGCATTTCTTTTCTTTCCCAAAAGCTCGGTAAATAAACCACGTCACCTCCCCGATGCACTGATCTCGCACCATTCACCAGCATTTGGTTTGGGTGAAACATCGTTTCCACCCAGTCACACCGGCACACAGTATGACCTTGTTTTGTGAAGAAAGACTTTGATATTTATGATGTTGGACCGTAAACCAAAAAAGTTCCTGAGTTAAACCGATAGAGATTTGATCGACAGCAGAACATTCGTGAAGCTTAACCCCTGCAGGTTTTCAAAGGATCTTATGTTCAGCCTGAAGGCACTGCGCGTCTTCCCTTGTTGAATTTGTCACGAGAGGTCCACATCCTCATACTCGCCGTGGTCCGAGTCCTCCAGCTCGATCCCCGGCACCAAGCTGTAGTACTCCGTAGACTGAGTCAGGTAGGCCTTCTCCCTGTCAGCGGAGTCCTTCATCACTTCCGTCACACTGACGGCATCCAGCTCCGTCTTACTGATCCCGTCCGGCTCTTGGGGGTCCTGCCTCCCCTCTGTGGAGCTGGAGCGACGCGAGGAGGCTCGCGGAAGGGACTCCACCGAGCCCAGCTTGACCTCCACTTCCTCGTAGATGTCCCGTGTGCTGCCCAGAAGAGTGGACGCTGGACGCAGGAGCAGCTGGTTCTTTAAGATCCCTTCCTTGACGGAGTCTCCGGCTTTACTCTGCTCTGCAGCTGAAGGCAGCTGCTTGATGAAATACTTCTGACCGTTGCTGCTCGTGCTGGACGCCCTCTTCTTCGAGGTGCTCAACATGGGCACTTCCTTCTTCCTCCTCTTCCTCCCACAGCACCAGCAGAGCAACAACGCAGAGAGGATGATGAGGGGGAGCACGATGAAAAGCGCTGTCAGGGCAGCAGGGCGGCACACGTCGTTGAGCCTCACCGACCACAGAGTCCGACCAGCCAGGTGGCGGGGAGAGAAGCAGGTCAGGTTCCCCACCAAATCCTGCAGCCTGGCGGTTCTGTTGGTGCTCTTGCCCGCCTCAAAGCCTTCCAGGAGCGCACACGAGCAGTCCCACGGGTTCCCTTCCAGCTCCAGCCTCTGAAGGCTGGGCTTCTGCAGTATGGAGCCCGGGAGGAAGCGTAGCTGGTTCCCATGGAGAAAGAGTTTCTGCAGACTGTCAGCGCGATGGAGGAAGTTCTCAGGAAGCTCCTGGAGCTTGTTCCCGCTCAGATCCACCTCCACCAGGCTGGACTGGCCAGACAGGAATTCACTTGGTAAACTCGCCAGTCTGTTCTGACCCAGATAAACCCTCTGTAAAGCAGGGGACGCCTCGCTGGCATCAGAGTCAATGGAGCTGATGTTACAGCCGGAGAGATCCAGTGTCTCAAGGCTGGTCTCATTGGTGAGCACAGACCAGTGCACGTGGCTGAACGTGGAGCCAGAGAAGTTCAGACAACAGACCTGAGCGGGAACCTCAGAGGGAAACTGGGACAAAACGGTGGCAGCTGGACACACACATCCGAAAACGAGCTCGGTCCTCGCCAGCAGTGCGAACGTGAGCAGCAATCGCCACAGGAAAGCCATCTCTGAAAAACCAAACACAGAAAAAGAGACATCAAATGCCGGGAACTCATCACCTCATGCTCCTCCAGTAGTGCCCTCTGCTTCCTCCTGCAGCCTACCTGCCTCCTTCTGTCTTATCAGTGTGGGAGGGGACTTTACGACAACCCACAGAGACGCAAGTACGCTTGTAAACCTAGCAGCTTCTCCCAGGACTCCCCGTTGCTGCGAGGATCGTAGGAGTTGGCATGGCGACACCGATCGCTGGGGATCAGGAGTCCGTTGTTTGGCTGTGGGAGAGGAAACAGATGCTGCTTTGACTGATCGGTCAGGTCCAAACGGAGGCTATCTGAAGGGACTTAGACCCCCTCAAATCTGAATGATAAAAGAAATCACCTGAGCTTACTCAAGTGACTCTAAATAGATCAATAAATCAGCACTTTGTAACATTCCAGAACTTACAGGCCATTCAAGATAAAACTATGCATGATAATTTCGAATCATGTCTGATAATGTCTGCATTATTAAAGTGTGATAAGAAGAACCATGCATTGAATTTCCTGTCTGATTTGACTTGATGTCAATATGCCATGATTGGCCACAGTTTATTCTTAGTTGCAGCAACTAAGCAGGTTAATGCAAAAAAAACCCCAACACAACAAAACAACTAGATACACACCAGTAGCAGATATAAAGGGGTTCTCAAAACCTTCGTGCAATAGTTTCATTTGTACTGTAATTTCACCCGACCGGGACTATTTTAAGCTCCAGTTTCTTCCTGTGTCTGCTTGGGATACGTGACGTCTGCTCGTGGAGACGAAAACAAGCGGCGAGTAATTGCCGGTCACTTCTGAAAACTGCAGTGTGCTGTGACGCTGCCTAAACATGAAAGCACATGTGGTCAACACAAACAAGGTCTGCCCCTCCCCAACGGCTCCCATGTGAAGCAGGCAGGATAAGAGACACCGGCAGGCAGCGTGTGTCCATTTCATCCACCACAAAAGGACTGAAAGCTGCTCTGCAGCCCTGCAGCAGGAATGTGCTAACTCCCCAACAACAGGGTCAATTGTCCACCGGCAGGGGGTTTAGGCAGGACCGCTGCCTTCGACTAGAGCCTGATGTGATCATGTAGACCCCCCCCCCCTTCAACTGCACAAACTCCTCATGTGTCTTTAGGTTGGACTTATACTGGAAGACAACAAGAGGGTGGTCATTTCTGCGACAAACCAAGGCCGTGAGCTCCGAACAATCACCGAAAGAGCTCCTTGTAGAAGTGCTTTTTGTCTCCAATTGGTGGGACTTTCCTCTTCCTGTGACATGAGCCAAACGTTCCCTCGTAAGGGAGCCAGGAATGGACACTTAACCTTGACTTAAAACATGATCGCACTCTTAAACAAACGGAGGAAGCCGGAGTCAGCGAAGACAAACGCTGCGCCTCGAGCTGATGTGTGTTGCTGGTCGGGATGATCAGCTATTTCCAGTGTGTGTAACTGTGAGCATGAGTTATGGTCAGAATGGATGCTTTTTTTTAATGTTGAAGGAACTAAACCACCTGCAGGGATCATTTGAAGACATTAAATGAAAAAGTAGGTCGGACAAAGACCTGACTTGAGGTCAATTTCAAGACTGGAGCTTCACTGGGTGTGTTCCTTCCTTCTTAATGTCAGACTGTTGAGGTTTTTATCATGTGATCCTTTGTAGTGCTGTGTTTATTTATAGCACTTTTATGTCCTTAAACTGTGTAAGCATTTGTATGGTACACTGCAATGTAAAAAAAAAAACCCCTTTTGTTCCAACTGAAAACTACGGATGCTTTCAGAGCTGCCTCACTCCAAAACCTGAAAGAGTTCAAGTAGGAGTTACAGGTAGGTGATACTTTGCCTCCCAAGTTTGGAAGTTTACACCGACTCGGCAGCAAAGTTTAGGTAACTCCTGGAGGTGTTGCAAAGACCATTCATCCACCGCTTAAGATGCCTCATACCCTGAAATGTAACACTCCCACTTCGGTCTGAGGGGAGGAGTGGTGTAAAAAGGTCAGATTCGTCATACGTCCGAGCCGATCTGCCTTGTTTGAAGTCCCCGTAGTTTTGTATCGAGCGGGCGCTCAGTCAAAAACCCTCCAAATGAGTCGATCTTTGATTTTGACATCAGACACAAACCAGGCACACTGGCAGACCGTCCGCCAAGCCTCGGACTGAAGGATCTTGGTCCAAACAGAGAAATTGAGTGTGGAGAACATGGGTGATCTCACCCGCTAACAATGTGAGCAGCTACATCCTCTCTGGCAGCAGAGCTTCCTCTGAAATAACGGTCTCCATTCTCCTGCTTGCAGTTTTTCCATCACAAATACCTCAGCTCAGGCTTTGGACTCACAGGACACTTCCCTTCAATTTCGAGGACCTCAAGTCCATAGTTTTTTTTATGCTTACAAAATCAGCTGACATGAAACTTTGAAAACATGAAAGGTAGTTGTGAAGAAAAATGGCAAAAAAAAAAAAAATCTCGTACAATGATTTTTCTTTATCATGTACTGTTGAGATGAGAATTTCAAAAACTTGAAATGTTGATTTTAAATTGTCATTTTAGTTCAGCACAATATTTACTTGAAGGAGGTTGGCCCATGGCCCCAGATGTTTCACAAAGCAAAACATGCAAAAAAGTGGCTGATCACAAACAAGCAAAAATACACTATAACCTTTGAAGACTGGACACCGGCTTTGAATACGAATCAGCATCGTGGAGCTGGAATTGCGTTTACTCACCTGTGGGTTTAATGAGGTCTTCAGCCCGTCGGCTCTCGGATGCTCTGAGACTCAAACATGACACAGAGCGGCGGTGGCGAAAGCAGCGATCTCCTCCTCTCCTCTCCTCTCCTCTTCTTTTCTCTCCTCTTCTTTTCTCTCCTCTCCTCTCCTCCCTGCATCCCATCAACCGACACGACGGAGGCTCTCCTCCTCCTCCTCCCGGAGCCAGAGGGTGTGTCTGTCTCCTCCTGCGCGGAATGTGGACGTACAGCCTCTTGCGTGCGTGCATATTGAGAGGCAGTTAAATGCGCGGCTGATAAGTTCTTGAAAATGTATACAAGTTCAAGTTCGGAAGGGAAGGGGGGGGGGGGGGCGATGGACCGAGGACACACGGTATGACTAATAAATGACTCAAAAGTCAGGGTAGTTATTTGGCTACAGTGCGCCATCTGGTGGCTTCATTACCAAATTGTAACCACATGTTGCACAATGCTGCGCCACACCTCAACGATCCTGCAAAGGTCATTATTATTATTATTATTATTATTATTATTATTATTATTATTATTATTATTAATTGTTTAGGTCTTAGGTTCCACACTCGCTTGATTCTATTTACTTTTGACGCATCAGGAGTGTTTAATACATTTTGCAGACCTTCAAATGCTGCACTGAAGAGAAGTAAGACGTGTAAAACAACAGGAAATAGAAGAATATAAGCAACAAATTATTGTTGCGACAGATTCTTTCTCATTCGGGTAGCAGATTTTATTTCGCGAGTTAATAAACTGTTAGACGATCTTAGCTCCTCTCGTCACGTCTCTCCTCCTCCTTCCTGGTTTAAATTCTGCAGCTCCACCTGCTTTTCTGCACCCTCCTCTTCAGACCTGCAGGCTGGAGGAAGTGGAACTGACGTGGGAGAGTCAAAGCTGACAGGTTAAACTGCCTGCAGGGAGCATGTGATCTGTCGATCAGCCACAAACTGCTTTCACTTGTAGGAAAGCGAAACTTATCGAGTCAGAGGCAGCGAGAGGAGAAATGGCGCAGAAAGGCGTTCAGCTGGACCGAGAGACCTTCTCTTGTTCGATCTGTCTGGATCTGCTGAAGGATCCGGTG
>JASSRZ010000042.1:16294669-16313499 GCA_032164315.1 Malacoctenus gilli
ACACACACACACACACACACACACACACACACACACACACACACACACACACACACACACACACACACACAAAATAATTGTACTCCTGGAAATAATAAACACAATCTAAAGTCTAATGAACAACAGTAGAAAATGAAGCACTGCAGTGAGTTAAATATAACTCAGCTTATTATAATTGTTTTCTGGTTACGTTTCTCTACAGACCGCAAACTGTTTTGATCAAAATAGTAAAATCTTTTTTTTTTGCATCAACCTCACATCATTAAAATCACTTATTTGCGCTGTTGGCATGAATATGGGAATTTCATGCAATTGTAAAACAATTTTTTTTTAAAAAAGAAGAAAAAAAAAGACGTTCTGATTTCTTGACATTAGGAAAGAGTTTTTTTTGCAAAGAAACAAACGCTTTTTAGCAACAGATCCATGTTTGAAATCATTAATAAGGACAGTATGTCATTGTGTAAACAAAAAGTTCAGGACATACTGGGTCTGAGTTTGACGATTGATATGTTTTCGCATTTAACATGGTTGAAAATCTCAAGCTGACAACTGCTGAGAAACTCGTTTAGAGGAGTAGATGTTTGTGTTTTCTGCCACGATTCTTCATCTTGTCCAAACAACAGCAGCAAGAAACAGGCTGAGGACAGTGCAAACACAATGAAACCACTGACAGAGTCCCAGTTTATGAAAAACACAATGACACAAATCAAGTTGGCTTCTTCAATGATCAAATAGCAGAAAATGGGATTCTTGTTGTGACTCAGTCATTGATCAAGCAAAAACGTGGAGACTTGCTGATTAGACTTCACAAAAGTTCCAACGAAACAAGCTACTTTTTCTTCAGAAAACGCCAACAGATATTTCTGAATCTATGCAGGCTGTTTAATCAAACCTGAGGGCCTTTTTTTGGTTTGGCGTTACTCTACACTCGGCAATTATTTACATTCAGACAGTCTTCCACTGGGCCTTCGTGATGGCGCCAGATGTGTCTGATTCTTGATTTGTGACGCAACTGCAAAGCCGCCATTAGAACGCGTGTAACCACAAAAGGGAGAAAATAACTCACTAACTCGTGTTGTAATAACAGCGGAGGGCAACGTGCAGCTTCATCTCATCCATGTAATAAGAGATCAGATTCGCAGGATTACTGCGAAATCCTCGTCGCTTGTCAGCAGGAGTAAAAATAACTGTGGCTTGTAGAGCAAATCCACAGCAGGTATGCAGTTTCACAATCCAAAAGAATTCGGCCCGCATATCAGGCAGCTGTGCAGGCGGAGGAAAAGAACGAGGACGAGGGGCCGCGGCGCCACTTTAAACGAAACTGATCTCAGGGCTGAAAGCGCCCGAGCAAACGCTGTTTATCAAAATGAACGACGCCGTGCTTTGAAGCACATGTTTTTACAGTCAGCGGTATTTCTCAGGCATCATTTTCAATAAATCTATATGGTCTATGTGTAAGACACAGTACACTTATAGAGGGAGTCTATACTCAATGCAAAGAGAAGAACTGTTACTGAAGAACTGCTCTTGAACTCCGCCTCGACTTGACCACGTCTGATTTTGTGAAATATATTCTTATCATCCTTTAAAGTAACTTTTCATCATTGCAGTTTTATGTGAGCATATTTATCTATATCTCTATGTCTCAATCATTTTCGAAGTGCTCATTTGTCCACATGCGGCCGATTTTACAGGTAGAAACAAGTCGAACAGTGACAGTTGCTTCATCGCAGGAGTTTTCAGATGTCAACAAGACTCTGTGAGTTTAAGTTGAAGCCACATTATCAGGGGCCAAAACATCGCCCTCTGCTGGAGCTTATGCCAGAAGCAGGTGGCAGTTCGCAGGGAAACACGAGCTCATCACAGGCTTCCTTTCAAATACCACTTTTTCTCTTACAGGAAGTATCTTTATTTTATGCAGTTAAAGGAACACAACAATTCAAATTAGGATAGAAACTATCAATGATTCAGCCTGTCGGTTCAGCGACTGCTGCCGCTCACTGACCGTGTCCAGGTGTGTGCGCTGGTGTTTGGCTCGGTCACTGGAGTTGCTGAAGGCCTTGAGGCAGCCTGGGTGCTGGCAGATGTAGGGTTTCTCTCCTGTGTGACTCCTCAGGTGGATCTTCAGGTTTTCCAGACGGGAAAATGCTTTGGAGCAGCCCTCGAACTGATAAGAGTTTCACATGAGAAAAGTGGGAGTAAAAACATTATTTTCACGAGATATATCTGCCTATAAAGAGACCTTAGATGTAGTTTTTTTTGGGTTTTGCTAAAAAAAATTCCCACATTGAATCAGTATTACTTCAAGGATGAACACAAATTTGTGTTCAATGAATCGTACGAAGTCAAAACATGTTAATGGTTGTGTTTAACGAATCTCAATATAAAACAAACAAATACTAAACCTGAAACAATAACAGGACATAGAACATTTTCAGACTTGCTCTGGCAAATACCTCAACACACAGCATCTGTATGTCCATGTTTTATTTTTTCTCATGGTGCCAGAGAAATAAGATGTCATCAGACTGTTTATCCTCATATAAAAATCACGACCACCCTCCTTCTTGGCCTTGAAACTGTAAATAGCTTGAAAATAAATCACATTGTTCAAATTGCAGGTGAGTGACGGGAGGATGAAGGTCGTAAGGAAGCATTATACTACTGTTTAAATCAAACTTTTCTTGAGCAGCGACAACAAGGCTGTGGTAGGTTCAGTTTCAAGTGTTTCTGTTGGACTGATGCCAAACAAGAAGCAGAAATCAACGTCTAAAAGCTTAAAACACAGTTGGTCATGAAGTGATATTGTGGAAAGTTGGTTTATCTGAAATCTGGATGTTAAACAACGTCGAAAGCATCAAATTTATCATATTGTCACAGAAATGACTTCATGAAAAGTCACCCTATTGAGTTCAAAAACTGTTTTTTTATTGCTGTTATTTTCAACAGATACGCCGGCTGCTGTGAGTAAAGTTAAGTAAGTAAAGTAAAG
Source organism: Malacoctenus gilli (assembly GCA_032164315.1). Taxonomy (NCBI): domain Eukaryota; kingdom Metazoa; phylum Chordata; class Actinopteri; order Blenniiformes; family Labrisomidae; genus Malacoctenus; species Malacoctenus gilli. Next base: position 16,297,662 of record JASSRZ010000042.1, read on the forward strand.
TAAAGTAAACTACAGATAAACCTTGATGTACTCAAATCGTACCAGTTTTTAACCCCCCTCCCAAACAAACCAAAACAAAAAACTCAACTCAAACAATGCAAAAAAAAAAAATCAGTGCAACTCATAGTTTTCATGCAGATATGTGACCATTTCTCTGAATGTATAATTATGTTAGTGACACATCATAAAGTATGTGCAGCGACTCGACCCTGGTGGGTTTAAGAAAGCTCTGGGAGCTCATGTTTACAGCCTGAATAACACCTGTCGCATGTGAGGCTCCACATTACGAGCTGGTAAATGAAGCTGAATTCATTAACAAACACTGGCTGCATTCATGTGACATATTAATTTTCCATCGCAGCCAATGACTCAATCTACATGTTTTGGCCGGCGCGTTTTTATGAATAAATGACGTTATTCACGGAGCCCAAGTGTGACTAAAAAGTAGTTTCTGGTGTTGATTTATTCCTAATAATCTGTTTGCAGACAAAACTTCACTGTAATGTGTTTAGAAACTGGCAGCAGATTTGGTCACTATGAATTAATTGACTTAAAGAAGGAAGTCAGTGCCCGAGTGAAAAAACTTCTGAATGATTTATTGATGGGAGGTCGCGGTTGACGACAGCAGGGAGTTACTCACTCTGAGGGATGAGGACTTGGCACCAAATAGTTCATCGGGGGACAGATCTGTTCAGTCCACAAATAGTTAAGCTTGAGAAAAACGACAGCGGAGACGAAGCGCGACGCCGCGTCAGGGCTTTAAGGTGATTGTGGAGAGTGGATGCAGATTCTTTGCTCCTCTCGGACCTGATCTGGTCTGGTTTTGTCTTTATCTTGGATGAAGTTCCTGAGCTGCGATGAATACATGTGCTTTTTTCGTGTTGCCATTTTCAGTTTACAGTATCATCTATCAACTTTAAAAGACAAATCCTGGGGCTGATTTATGTGTTGTGCTCTCGCGCATAAAACTGTGAAGTGAACACATTTACAGTGATGGTAAAAGCAGAGATGTTTGGATTCATGGCAGTCAGACAAGTGAATGTGGTATTTATTGAGTCTGACGCACTTATCTGAAATTGAATCTGATATCAACGGGGCAGAAAAACACAAACGGGAAGCTCCTGAAATGCTACTTTTCGAAAAAGCCTTGCTTGCTTATCATTTGAATCGTCAATTTCTTCTGGTTCTGGATAATAAAAAACAACATCTGATCGCATAAAACTGGTATTCGGTTCAATAAACTTTGCCCAGAAAAATCACAGACTGGATTTCAAAGTGAGTTGTTTTCTTTTATCGGTAACATCGGAATGGAGGAGTGGGTCAATTGGCACTGAATAGATATATATAAAAAGAAAGAGAAAGTTAAGAAAACATGATGAAAAAAGATCATTACCACAGTGGCATTTTTGCTTGCATGTTAAAATGATATTCCTTTAATTGTGCTGCAATATCACGGCATCTTGAATGCTGATTTTTTAAAATATGAGGATTTAGTCAATGCAGTAGGTGGTTATGATGTGGTCATTTCAGTCACATTGGGACACCCACAAATGCATACGTAGCAAAAGCAGTCTGATTTATCTGCATTTATTCAGACTAAAGTGACTCAAAATAAAAAACTAAGAGACAAATACAAACAGATATATATTCTCTGCTCTTTTTCAGTTACAATTACTTTTTGGAGTATTTTCTCGGAAAGAATGATGAAAGACTTTTCAAGTTTTAATATGAAATAATGCTTCAACTATTCAAATACAGTTGTAAGCCAAAATAAGTAATGCCGAGTAATAACTCCAAATAAACTGTATTTGTCAGAGTAAGCCCAAGGACGATGAGAAGCTCGGGGCAGCAGACACATCCTCCTTTCATTCAACAGGGCCACGTTTCTCACTCCGGCCTTCATGAGTAAAGGAAACCTGGGTGACGGGAGGAAACTATTTAATCATCGCTCAGTCTAACAGGCTGTTAATCAGAGGGAGAGAAGTCCAGGCAGACCGCGAAGCAGTCAAACCTCCGTCGCTCCACTGGAAGCAAATATGATGTTAGAAGGGATGAAATACGGTCGTACCAACCACGCTGTTGATGGTTTGATTCCAATTTTACAATAACTTCCATGATTGAGGTGACTGAAAATGTACTGATTTAAAAACTATACAAGACCCAAGCTGGGTGTTTAGTCCTTGACTCGCTTTTATATTTTTTGTATGTCCAAACACCGATTTATGTTCTAAAAAGCTGCAGGAAATGAGCTGAAAACGGATTAAACATCACAGTCAAGCTAAACTTGCGAGATAAAATCTACATTTGACCAGTTTCATTGGTCTGAACTTTAGAATTTCTGGTCAGTCAACTCTCCTTCCAGTATGCAGTGGAATCTCACCGGGGAGCCTGAGTGATAATTAGCTGTAAGTGTCATGCACAAATCAAGGTGAAGGCTTTGAGTGCTTGTTACCAAAAGAAAACAACTCACCATGCACTTGTTGGGTTTTTCCCCAGAATGGACCCTCATGTGTATGAGCAGCTTGTAGCGAGCGTTGAAAGGCTTGTGACGTCGCACGCAGCCGGCCCAGAAACACGCAAACTCCTCCCCTTTGCGCTGGTCAATGTGCACCTTCTCGATGTGCCTCACGAGCTCCTCCTGACTGCTGTAGGCGGCACTGCAGTCGATCCAATGACACGGCTGCTCCCGCTGGGTCAATGCCGAGTCCTGGTCCATGGATCCATTCAGTCTGGGGGATTGAAGAGGGGACTGGGTGCTGTCATGACCCTCAAAGCCTTGAAGACGCTGACCCAAACGAAAGGGCTCCGTCTGCTGGCTGCTCAGTTGAATCGGCTCCCCCTTACATGCCATGAAATCGTCTGACGGCTCCTGCTTTATGGCACGAAGTTCCTCTTGTAGCTTTTGGTACTGCTGAGATGTTTTGTTGTTCGCGTCCGAAAGACAGGACGGTGCCGAGCTGAAAGATGGAGGTGGGGCACAGTTGGACAGCATGTAGGAAATGGGAAGCGAGGGTTGTGGGTAGCAGCTGAACATGTGGGTGCTGTTTTTGGAGTCTGTGTGGGCCGTGATGGCAAAGTCCTCCACAGTCCTGTCTATGTGGGGTCCAACTGTTTTACAGCTGAGCAGGGAGGTGAGGTCACATCCCAGCGAGGACAGGGACAGCGAGGTCCTGGAGACGCAACACAGGCCGCCTGAGTGGACCGAGGACTGGCAGAAGCCTGCAGAGGACAGCGGCGCCTGAAGATCCTCGGCATCCTCGAACACACTCGCAAAACCGGGAAGCGTCAGCTGCGCATCTGGAGGCCCAAGATCAGGGGGCCACATGCCGGCCCCCGATCACTCACTCTCACCACGACTTCCCCTCCGTAAGATTGTTGACGGTGATCGATTTGGATTTAAGAATCCATTGGAGGTACAAGGCATCAGAACATCTTTTACCGCTTAAAAGTAATTGGTTCAGATTGACATGCAGCTGCTGGCATCTTCTGTGTGTGTAATCTTCTATCATTTGTTCCAAACTGCTGCGTCGTCAGTCATCACTCGAGCACTGTGGGAGACAGAAACCAAACCCAAATGAGTCATCTCAGAAGATCAAAATCACAAACACAATACACTTTCTGAAATAATACACATGTGGCCTGATGAGGTAGCTGTGGAACAAACGACACGCATCATTTTCTTTGAACACTCGCGGATTCAACATCAGAAACAAGTGAAATGTTAAATAGCTCTGTGCTTCATGCACATGGTGTTTCTTTAACTTTGGGACCTCCGGGGGTCATAAATAGGAGCAGGTACGAAATATAAAGTCATAACTTGCTAGAAATAACATCACATAACATTCCTTTATAGTTCCACAGCTGAGAAAATACAGTGAGTATGGCAATGGTGGATCAAGATATTCGAATGCAGTCATAAAAGTCAATGGATGCATGTTTTTTTATGACAATTAGACTAAAAAAAATCAATCTGAGATAGTTGAGTTTTTTAAAAAAGTTAGTTTTCCTCGTGTTGAGATGCAGAAGAACTTGAATTCATCCCTTCTTGTTTCACTCCACATGTTGAAACTCGAGGACTTCAAAGGAAACGGATGCTGACTGAAGTGACAGATTTTTTTTTGAGCTTCCCTCAAAGCCACAAAAAAGGCTTGTGGTGTGTAAAACTGACGGATCCTTTTAAGACAGTACTTGGCAGATTCTGCTATTTGAGCTCTACTCAATAAGGACGCGATGCGATGTTGCGAAACCTCGACTCAGCCGCTGTGACAACTCGGACGCGCCATTTCACGGTTTGACATGTAAGACCGAAAAAATGTATCACTCTGACTGTTATTCCCTCATTTCCACTCTGTGTTCAAACATTCCCATCAAATGGACCAAGGTGACCAGAAGAGAAGGATTTGGATGGTGTAAAACCCAAACAAACTGCGTCTCTGACCCCCCTGTCAGCGGGTTTCATTCAGGTATTGCAGAGTGTGACGCTGCAGCGAGTGTATATTTGGTTTCCTTTGAGCCGCTGTGACAGTCCGGCCTGATTCATTGCTGCAGGTTTGAAGGCCACCCCGGCTGCAAACAGCCAGGCCAACCTGGTCCAGATGTCTGTTAACAGAGGAAGAGTAATGGACCACATCTCTTCACCAGCTACTGATGCAACCCAGGGCGGCTGGAAAACGGTGGGCTGCGCAGACGTCTCCCCACCCCTGTGGCACATACAGTAGCGGCACTGTGCGCAAATCCTGGACTGTTTATTGGACTCGACTTGAGTTCCACAGTCCTCAGACATCTGCCAGATATTGATGATCTAATTTGCAGCAGGATCCCTGCCACGCGTAATTAGTCATCGGAAAGATTCAATGGGATTTTTAATGCCGATGGTTGTTTTACGAGCCGAAACCCGGCGCAGCGAAGAGGATGAGTAAGTTCACTTCTGTAGTTATATTAGCTGATGCAGTCACTAAGTGTAGGTTCATGCCCATAGTTTCCTGGTATAGTCTGGTTTACAGTTTTATGATTCTTCCCGTAATTCGCTGGAGTCCCCCCCCGCCCCCCCCCCCACCAGAGTCATGTAGCGGACCAGTCATGGGAACTGTGGTTGAATCTTAATTAGAGAGGCTGCAATGTGTCTGCGTGTGGACGAGCTGAACGGGATTAAGGCCGCTTGCGTTCCAGAAAATGATTCGGTGTGTTTGAAAAAGGGTAATTGCAACCTTGTACCTGTTGGCTTTGAAAACTAAAAACAACAGAAGAGCTTTGAGGTCAAACGCGACATCAGATTTCGTAGTGATCTGAGAATTTTTTTGGCATCCACCTTCATCATCTGAAAGCTCCCTTGTTCGTATTTTTTCCTGTAAACTTCCATTTTGGTGTGAACGGGGGGAGAAAAAAGAGAAAGATCCAGCAGCAAATTTAGCAAAGTGGGAATTTCTTTTTAGCAGTGTCTGTTCTCAGACCACTTTGGTTGTCGTCCAGAAAGAAGAGTCAGGCAGTAAAACTAAGAAAAGTGTCCCACAAAGCCTCAACTGAGCCAGCAAACTTTGTGAAATAGCAGCCTCATCTCATGTGGTGTCTTTTAAAGACTCACTTGCTGAGGTTAGCTAAACACAGCTGCGGCATTTCAGGACAAGCAAATGTGTACTTGTCTCAACAACAAGCTCTTTGGTTCTTGAATTACACACTTGTGCGCGTGCGTGCGTGTATTTGTGTGTGTGTGTGTGTGTGTGTGTGTGTGTCTGTGTGTGCGCGCGCGTCCTCTTTGTTTAAAGGGAAACGTGGGAAAAAATCAAAACCTTATTGAAGTGAAAAATGTGAATCCACTATTGTGTAAAAGCCTTGATTATGTTTTGGGGGCATCGGATTTGTGAGTCATTCCTGGAACTGAATCATTTCAGGCAAGTATCAGAGTCCGTCTTTCAATAATATTTCAATATGAACGGATTCCTTATAAATAAAAACTGGATCTGAAGTTTCATACGGACAAATAAACAATTTCTCGTTGTTACAAACAGCGTTAGTCATCGTTTCACTGAATATATCAGCATGTTTTCACAAGGCAGAATCTTTTAATTCCTACTCTGTTAAAGCTGTGATGAACAATACTTCATACAGCAAACTTACCTCATGCTACAGATTGTTTTGATTGTCTTTACAATCAGATTTTTGCATAATACGCAACAATCAGACACAGACAGAGCAGTGAACCTCTCACAATGCAAATGCTGTGAACAAACGATTACGTACTTTTAACCAATCACTAAACCACAAGCACGCAACATTAGAACCCAGCAACTACACACAGAGAAACAATTAGTCAGCACCAATGAAGCTTTCCTCCTGTGATTTTTGTAAACAGAAACGCATGACTTCACAGGAAGCTTTTTGCGCAGCCTTGAAGCACGACATGTTCGAGGCTTTCAGCTTGGACCTGTTCCCTTGCTGCTTCGCCACTCTGAATATGCACCATGACTGCATCCCAGGAAGTTTCATGATCCAAATACATAGGAATATTTTTCTTTCTATCAAACTGCATTTATAGACACACAGAAACCAAACCCTGAGAAGATGAATTGGAAGCTCCAGATGGAGGCAGTTAATGTTGGTGGAGAAAGTAAACAGCTGAAAGGAAACAAATAGTCCGATCTAAATTCTTAGAATTGTTACATAACATCCAAATGAAACTTAAAATCCCTTTCAAACTTGTGTTTGCTAAGACATTAAGTTTTCACAGAATTTCTACCCACATTATTGTGATGATTTTTGATTGTTGCCGACCAAACGCAGCATTTAAATGGAGTTGTCACAAATAATGTCAATTTACGTGTTTCGGCTGATTTTATTTGTCAGTCTTTCCTTACTCATTAACATATATTGTGATTTTTTTTCTTAACAGTTTGCAAGATGGAAAGTGAGCCTTAGATGTTTGTTCCTCTATTTCCAGAAGGAAATGGGGGTGAAAAACCCCCTCAAGTGCAGTATCTTCAACTCAACAATATGTTTGCAAGACAGAAAAATCTCACAGCTCTGACTGGCCGGGCAATAAAGGATGCATGCGAATTACGTAAGCGGTCTCACAAATGTTGCTTGTGTTTTTATAGCAAGACATGAGGGGCCAGTATCCTCAGTAACACAGAAAGTTGGCTTCAGGTTGAGAGTTTACACGTCTCACAGTAATTTGTGCCTCAGTTCGCCTGCTCTAAAGACGTGTGAATCCTGTGAAGTCAGTTTTTGTGGGCTTGGGCTGAGCTCGTAAATCATAATTTACTCCACTTTGAGCTAATTAACCTTTGCTTCTCCAGGTGAAACTTTAGAGCATGTGTGCACTTTGTGTTCTCACAGAAACATGTCCATTTGAACACTTTTCCAACTTCTACACTTCTTTATCCAGCTGAGGTTTGTGAGGTGTTGGAGCCGATGGCATTGGTGGAGGAAACCCAGGTAGACAGAAGAGACACACGATCACACCTCAAACATCAGGCCAGCGGTGGCCGTCGGACAATGTTGCATAGAATCTGTTCATGAATTAGAATTTATGATTACGTGACAACAAGCTGAAGCTCTACTTCTAAAACTCAATCAGATTGACTGAAATATAGCTCATTGCCTCCGGTCACATATCTGATCTAATAACCATCTGCACTTGAGTCTCATTGACACTGTGCTGCGAATGAGACGAATGAGCCACAGCTCCACTGAACCTCAGTGACCCCATAAAGACTTTTTTCTTTTTATAACTTAACAGCTTGTGGGACTATTTACCACGATAGGCATGACAGTGATTATTAATTGAAGACGACTGAGACTTTCCAGGAAGATTTCGGGTGAAAAGAAAACCAGCAGAATAAATCTAATAAGAAAATCCAAAAAGGAAAAAAAAAAAAGGAAAACAGTCTTTTCAGAGAGGAATGAATTTCCTGTCAGTGCGGGGTCAAGCAAGGTCCACTTCTTAAAGACCACGCAGAGAGGTCTTTCTAAAAACATGAAGTACTGTGTAATAATAAATAATTCCAACAAGTGAGCAAAATGTTCTCTCTGTTCAGTCCAGTATGAAAGCTTCACGAGCTGTCAGATTGTTTCATCTGAGAAACTCTAACTGGAGCCTCCTGAAACATTTATTTATACTGAGAGAAGAGGCCCGACCTGACACTGCAGGGCTGCACGACCAGGCACTCTGTTGTGATTAGAAATGAAAGATACCCCTTTCTTTCCAAAACCCAACACAGAACTATGTGATTCATTTTTATCGTCAGATCCCCAGAACGAGCTTAAGAATTTGGGCGCTTGGTGCCGTGGGTCAGACGGCATCGCGCGGGACTGCAGCCGGTGTTACCAAAAAGAACCTCAGAGTTGGGAAAAAAATCCCCATCAAGCATCTGAGGAATTCCAGCTTAATTTTCCAGGAAGAAACTGATAAAGGTAATGCCATGAGCTCCCAAAGCGTTATGGATCCTGTCAAATTTCCATCTTTGACCTTTGACACACTGACGATGCCGGGACCAGAGCTTCAGGCCGAACGCTCGCTGAATCCCAACGAGTGCTATTTTCACACTGTTCGCAGGTGTGACACAGTCTTTGAAAAGGTCACTAGAAGACGCACAACAGTCGAGCTGAACCTCATCAACTGATACAGATTGAGTGAAGGAGGAAATGTGGAGAGGCAGGACGCAACAGAAGACCAGAAATGGAGCGTAGGGACGACTACGGTGAAGTATCAGGGTGAAAAATGGCATGAACACTGACATTTTACCAAACAAACTGATCTTCAAGCGTCTTGTGAAGAAACACAAGTCGACAAAATAAATGTATTCATCATTGTTCACCTTGAAGAATTAACTATCATTTGTGTGGCCCTGAGAACAACCTTTCAGTTACAGCAACAGGACTCTACTGGAGGGTTTCTGAAAGCTTTAGTCTGAACTGACAGTGACCAAAACGTTCATAAATTTGACATTCAACCTAAAGAAAACCTTCGAATCATGTTTGCTGTGACAGTTTGGTGGTGCTGGTTCAATTTGTGGCACGTTTGTCTTTTATGACAAAAAACAAAGAGAATGACTGTAATTCCTGCAAGTGTCTCCATAGAGCTGAGTGTGTTTCTGTTTGGCCTCGTCGTGGTTTAGCTGTTATTCACTTAATCCGAAGATGTCTTCCAGGTGGAAATCCAAAAGAAAAAAATTGCTTCAAGTCTGGGAGGTTAACAGCACCACAATTATTCCCAAATCTAACCAAGCTGTTTGGTTTTTCTGCCTTAACCCAACCTAAACTCAGCCACTGCTTTGTCACACTACAAAACACATTTCACCAACTGTGTTTTTGAAGGATGCGAAGGGCAGCTGACATTTCCTGACAATTTGGGCATCACATTGGAAAAAAAGGATGCCTGGTAAATCTAAAACATGGATATATCTTCTCATTTGCAAGAAATTAAGCGTGTGACCAACAAAAGAGCTTCAAACATGTTTCAACGTTTTATCTCGAACTGAAATTTCAGTGAAAAGGCCATTGCTTGAAAAGAGACAGTGCTGAAGGTGCGAAAACACCTGAACAGTGCCGGCCGTGCAAATGTTCAGTTCTGGAGAGTGTGAGGATGTGAATGCCGTCGATGACGACCACATGGCTGGAAGCTGCCACCTTGTTTCAGGACCTGGCAGCTCAGTGTACCTGTCAGATTCCACCAGCCAAGTCTGTGTAAAAAAAAAAAAAAAAAAAAAAAGGTGCAGAATAAATTTTTTCCACACAAGCAAAAAAAAAAACCCCACTGTAGCATCAAAGTGAGTGATCAGCCTAATGAAAGCGGCAATGTGAAACAACCACAGAGCCATGACCAAATTCATGGCTGCTGCCAAGGAAGACAAAGTCGCTAAGTCAAATCCAAATTTTGAGGCTTTCCTCAAAGTACAGGCCTGTCCAGGTGACAAAACCGCAGATTTCTGCGGCGACGTGGTGTTTAAAAATGAAGCGGGGAATGCAAAGCCGCACCACAAGACCCCAGCAGAGCAGCTGATTGCTCTTCCATGCCTGCTTTTACTGAAAATCCTGCTGGATGAGGCAAAACATAGAAATGAGGTGAGTAAATCTCCCAAACACAAAAGATCCGAGACAGTTTTATTTACATTACTCAACCCTGTTTGGGCGCAGACCTAAAACCGTCGAGCTGTGGTTCAAAGCTCGGACCACGACACCACCATGCGCCAAGGACGCACCCCCACTGACTGAATCTACACTGAATGATTTGAGCCGTCTTCTTATATCGATCCCCATGCTGAAAAAAAAGAATAAAGTATAAACTAACCATGTGTTTTCCAGAAGTTCACAAGCAAAATATGCTTTGCGAAATTTCTCAGCAGTCCCCTTCCCCTGAAACTGTAAATGTACAGCTGGACTGACAGAAGCTCTGCAAGTTTGCAAATGTGAAACATATCTGATATGTCAACTATCAATTCAGATAATATCAATATCTTGCATGCAATCTGGTTGTTTTTGTGTTTGTATTTCAGGAAAGTGAAAGTGTAAAGTGCTTTTTTTGTTGCAAAATTAAAGTTTTAGCGGCACTTCAGTTGAATTTAACAGGTTTAGTCATTTCGCATAAAAGTGAGGCGATAATGTCCATCATCTGTGTTTGTGAGTGAAGCTGCGTAACGACCTGCAGCTGCGCTAAAGTCACTCCGCGTCAACGCGGTCCTTCCCCGTGAGCGTTTCAGCTCAGCTCACTGTCACCCTGTTTGACCTCCACTTTCTGATGTGACAAATTTGGCCTCATTGTGCTGAGCACTTGCTGGTCAAATCCCCTCAGTTATTCAAGTGATCGTTTGTGTCATCGTGAGCCAGTTTGTTGTGCGACTGAAGCCAGAAAGTTTTTTGGGCACTTTGTGGAACTTGAGAAGGAGTTTAGATCAAAGCAAACTCAGCGAGGGCAGGTGAATAACAAATTCTCATGTTGCAAAAAATAAGGAAATGTTATTGAATCATACTTTAAGCAGATCATCTAAATCAAAGGTTTGGATTGCAGTTACAGTGAGCTGACTGATCCACCCAGCTCGTAACTACACATTTAATAGTTAAAATCTGAGCTTTCAGCACTGTGGGGCCTTTTTTGGAAGATGGAGAGTGTGAATATATACCTCTCACTCTTTAACATATCTGGGATATTTTAGATTGTCATGTTCACCAGGGGCTATGTGGACATGAAAAACCCATCCAAGCTGCAAGAAGCTTTTGTGGGACGCCACTCCGCAGGAAGAAATGACCATTTTTTATCAAGCCACACAACATAAAACCATCTGGCGCAGAAGAAGGTGAACGCAGAAAATCAGAACAGCAGCTCGAGACTGGACCTGAAGACATGAACGCAACACCAAGATTGAAAAACATTTGTTCAGTAGTTATATAAAAATTAGAATGACATCGCATTCTGCCGCCACAGCTATCGTACAGACACGTCGTCTGCTCTTGTTTCTGAGCTCAAGACATAAAATGAACCCGAATCCCTCCATCTTCAACCGTCACGTCTCACCTTCCCCCTCTGTTCTCTCCTCCTGGCAGACTTGAACATTTACAAGCAGGTGTGGATCTGTGAGAAACTTTGACTGAGTGCAGATGGCAGGAAATTCCACTGAAATGACAGTGGCTCAGTCCAAACCACAAGACAGTGTGAGTAGAGCCCGTAGACTAGATACAGTCGGGTCAGCAGCAGCAACAGAGCCTATAGACTCGACTTGGACGCCCGGTCTGCCAGCATCTTGAAATAGGAGCAGCTTCACAAGGCGTCTGTTAAAACTCTTCTGCGATGGACTGAGTCTGGTATAATGGGGAAAGACCGACTCCGACGTGTCGTTCCAAGCTAATTTTGGTTGGTATTTAGTCCAAGAAACCCTGTGAAAACAACTCTTGTTTTACATCCAGTGGTTTATTATAGCTGATGTTTGGGGAACCATCAGTTAATTGGCTCCCCAACATGATGTCATGGGAGAGGCAGAGAGGGAAGAACCCGGAGCTACAACACGAGAAAGCCAAAGAACTAATCTGACTCTGGAAGAACTACAATACCCAAAATACAATTAATCTGTTAGTGTTGGCCAAATACACACTTTGACAGGTCACATTCCGCATAATCTCTGTCCAACTGATTATGTAACCGCTAATACTCAATTTACTTCTTTTTTTTTGCTCTGCTGACGTTATTATGCTTAAAATCACCATGTTCCTCTGTGACTGTGATGTTATCACCTTGTTGACTGCATAACTTCGTTACACTCATTCAAAACATTTCATCAAAGTCCTTCCTGACATGTATATTCCTCAAACTGAAGGAAAAACATGTATTTTCATTTTGTTTTGTGGGTTTTTAACCACTTTCTATCCATCCTGGTCTTTTTTTGACATCAACCCAGCGTGATCTGCTTTTCAGCTCTACTCGGCTTGGGAACATTTCCACAAGTTGATGGCATCCGTTGCCAGATCCTTTTCACACTAGCTTGGAAGCAGTTGCTTCCAGGTCAGCTGTGTCAAGGTAAAAACATGACATTGACCGTAGATTCCTTATTGATCAGGAAGTTGGCGGGAACAAAGCAGAAGGAACAGCAGCCATTTTTAGAGCTGCTGCTCATTTTTAATACCTCCATCAACAGGCTTTAATGTGGACACACAAGCCAACATGGCTGTAAACCACATGGCAAGTAAAACATCATCTCGGGGTCCTCCATTGATGTGGCTTGTTTGTGTCACGTACAAGTGACCCCATGTGTCACGTTGTCATGACGACCCCACACACGCGTGCTGGGGCACAGTTGTCATGGAGAAAACAACCTGAGCCCTGTCAAGTAGAGGCAAGAGCCAAGCTGAGGACGTACAAATGGAAAAGTTTCAGCATTCACAACATTTGCAGCGAAAGTGATCATCAATAAAAACCGACACTCAGAGGCCAAATCAAGGAATGGCCTTTGAGACGGGAAGAGGGCGACACAATGTGTTTTGAATAATCCCTGGCAGAGTTTGAAATGTTGCACGAGTTGATTCAACTAAAACAACAGAGCTGAGAGTGAAATTTCACGCCCGGTTTATTTCTTAGCTCCAGCTGGGTGATCACACTCTGGATGTTGATTTTGTAAAGTTGTAGAAAACCTCGGCCTCCGAGTCCCGTCGATTGCAGTCAAGAAGATTTGGTTTTAATGGAACCGTCGGCAGCACACTGCCAGCTTCACGCTGGAGGTCAGTGTTCAATGTCTTCCCAGCTTAATCTTTTTCTCCCCGTGCGATGACGACCTAAAAGACAGGCCTGATGGATGTGTTTACTTCTCGGTTTTCCTATCTGTGCAGGAATGAATGTAATAAATGGGGAAGGGGGCCCACTGAGGCTGAATATGTAGGGAGCACGGAACCGCTGCCAGCAGATAACTATAGCTTTCCCCAGGACAGTGAAATTTTTGGAGTCATGTTGCAAATTCATGTGGGGGAAGAAACGAAGCGTAGAGCAGTGCAACAGGGGGAAAATGCAGGCCGAGTAATGTACTCAAAAATTGATTAATAGCATAAACACACACTTGCTCCAGAACAAAACGTTAACTTCACAACATGGATTCTTGCCAAAGTAACACAATGATCTGCCAGTGCATCCCTGAAATCTCATCGAAGATCGGTCCGCGTGGTTCCAGCAGAGCCTGCGCAGCCCCACGAAACACTTCTTCGTAAAGAAAACGTTGAAATGTAAATTGATTTTCCTCTGAGAGGAGATGAAATGGGGAAAACTGTGTACGCTTGCTTTGCAGCTTCTGCGAGGCGTCATTAATCCTGACAGATCTCTTTAATTTAACAGCTATATTTGTTATCCTTGTATGTTAGTCTTAGGCGACTCCCAGCAATAATATTTAAACTTTACGGCAACTACTTGTTCAACACCGGGTTCTGGTACTCTCTTTAGTGTTCACGTCCCAACACAAACTAATGCAAAAAACGTACATGACGTTGCTACTGGCTGTGACTGCTCAGCCTGTGAGATGTGTACTTTGAATTTGACAGGCTAATTTCTTGTATTCCTGGAGCACAATTCCTCTTTGTTGTTGAGTTTATTCAGCAATCTGCTTTCTGGGACTTTGTTTTTCGTTGCTTCAATGATTTAATCCAACTCTCTGCTCTCTAACTGCGTGTGCTGCCGCAAGTCTGACCTCCCACTGAAGACCTCTCGGGAAATAAACTAATCGACCCTCTTGTGCTATCCCTTACGAAAGTCCTGTGTCGCCAAAATACAATGGAGCTTTATGAGTTGCATCGAGAGTGTGCTGATCTACTTGCGCATGCGAAGGAGCGTCCCATTTGATTGAGCTTCTCTAATCGATGTTGTCAGTGAGGAAGAGAATTGTATTACAGTTTCCTGTCATGGCTCATTGTGCTTTTTGGGTTGCAACAGGAATCTGCTTTTCATTTTTGAAAGAAAGACAATGAACACGACCGGCCAACCAACAACAAACGAAAATTGTATTTAGCGACAACCTGTAACATGTGCTGACACAGTGGGGCAGGGGTTTGCACCACTGCCTCACAGTCAGAGGGACTGGAGTTAAAACCAAACAGGGCACTTGTAGTTTACATTTTCTACCGACTGATATTTATTCCAGGAGCAGGCAAAAAGCCAAATAAAGAGCCAAGGAGGAGTGAGTCCCACGTTTATGCTGATGTTACATCAATGATTAGAGTTGTGTTTTTGTGACAGAGACAAAATAAACTACGTAATGAAGCCTTAAATTGAAGTTAAAATCAAATAAATTGCTATTTGACTTCTGCAGTAAGAACACACACGGTAGCCAGCCTTATACACAAACGATTATGCACGCACACATTGTTCTGGTACATTTTCTTTCCGCTCTGGTTTTGTTTAAATCATACAAAGTGAAGCTTTTGTAATTTTCATCTACACAGTGCCCTCCATCCACCAAGTACAACAGCTAAAATTCTATTAATTCACTGGACTGCATTCAGAAAGAAAAGTTCCGGGAGTGGAAATAATTCTCCAAGTAAACATCATTTGAAAAGACATCAGCCTGCACTTAATACACACCAGAAATAAATGTTGAAACAGTTAACTCTGATACTTGCAGTGGGTTGTATGACCCAGCTGTGTCACCCTTGGGTGTTGCAAAAGAACCGGCACCTCTGGCCAGGAATAATATTTCTGAACCAAACCGAAATGAGCTCTGCTTGTAGGGCAATCACTGTTAATGTCCGTGAAAGGTATGCAAGGACCGGAGCGCAGAGGAAAACAAGTGACGAACGGTTTCAACAGCTCACTCTGAATACAGCAACAGCTGTCTTCAAAGTACGGCTCAAAGTAGCTCGAGATCGGATGTGACAAACTCAAACTCCAGGCTGTTTTTTCACATGCATGGCAACAAATATTTAGGTATGAGAGAGCAAATTCATTTCTTGCCTAACACTAATCCATCCCACATGACCTGAGTTTTTTTCTGTGTCTTTGAACCACTAATTAAATACATTAGGTCATCTTGCTCTGTGTAATGTAAACACGAATATTAAAAAAGGGACTTTGAAAACAAAGCGGTGACTTCAAGTAATTTCGGTTGGCCACCAGAGGGAATAAATTAGTTGTTTTCATCTAAATATTGCTTGAATTTTAATTGAATTTGTCAAAATATCAGCAAAACAGATTTTTCTATCATTTGACTTGAAGCTACATTTCTAAAGTGGATGTAGCAAGTTCACATGGCAGAAAAGAGAACCAGAAACTCTGACATCATGACCTACTTATTACCTGTTATTTGTATTTGTGTGTGTGTGTGTGTGTGTGTGTGTGTGTGTGTGTGTGTGTGTGTGTGTGTGTGTGTGTGTGTGTGTG
>JASSRZ010000042.1:16313647-16332614 GCA_032164315.1 Malacoctenus gilli
TGTGTGTGTGTGTGTGTGTGTGTGTGTGTGTGTGTGTGTGTGTGTGTGTGTGTGTGTGTGTGTGTGTGTGTGAGTTTATGAGTTTGTGCGTGTCTGTGTTGCTTTATTATCATTATGACAATCTTTCAACACATGGATGAGTTCATGTTTTCGGTGTAATGAATCTCTCGTCAGTTTTAACACCGACTCAAAATTACCAGTTTCTTGTGGCCATGAACCAGTTGTTTGCTACTGCAGGAATTCTTCATTAGGCAAAGAGAAACACCGGTTCATTCATTCTTTTGACACAACAAAAAAGAAATCCAGAGAACATACAGAACTGTGATAGCTCTGCAAAAGAAGTCAGAAAAAAACTACCAATCACTCCACAGAGAGGCCCTTTCCGGAGGACCGCTCCAGCAGAAAAACAGCAACCGTTTTCTTTGCTTCATCAGAGCTGCAAAAAAAATCCCCAACAGCACCTCAGATTAGAGCCCAAAGCAAGATTCCCAGAATTCGAGCAAGAAAGCCGTCTCAACATTCACTGCTTGGAGGGGACAGCAAGAATCAAGCCAAACAAAGAACCCACAATTGAGGTAAACCAAAAGGCGGAAGAAGGACAATAAAGTACTGAAAACTGACCTACAGTATAATCTGATGCATTTTCATGCAAAAATTGTAGTTGCAGCTTTGAAACACATGGAGAAACACATCAAAGTTTGCACAAACTCTGAAGCATGCTGTTGAATGATAAAGGGTTATCTTGCACACATCTGGAAAAGCTACAAAAACTGAAAAAATGGCTTTTATTGCTAAAAAAAATCTTGTTTTATTGAGAGCAAAAAAGAGCTAGAGTTCAGCCTGTTAGTGATACAATAACATGTTATGTTATGTATGCATGCAGCTGCCATCCAAGGAAACTGAACTCAGTGCTTCATGTTCTCATATATTTGTGAGACACGTCTTCTGTTCAATTTGTTGTATTTCAGCATTACAACAAGATTTGTGAAAAGTAGTCAATTAACTAATCAACCAACTTCAAATTACAGTTGAGGATGACTTTCAGAGTTCTAAATTCCTTGTTTTATTTGGAAATTTGTCATTTCATCTTGGGGATCTACTCGGAGCTGGACCACAGACTCCTTCGGAGGTCGATCTGGCTCTGTTGTAATTCAGTGACACACTTTGAATCTCTTGTTTACATTTCGAGAAGTCAGCAAAAAGAAAACAATCCAGTAAAACTGAAATGCTTTTGTTATTTTCTTCCCCTGGTGTGAAACTGAGGTGAACATGCAGCACATCTGCCAGGCCAAACAAATATTTTGGGTCGAAACAAATCCTGGCTCACTGCTGCTTCCCTCTCGTAGCGCCATGCTCCATCTGAACACTTGAGCAAACAATCCAAGCATCTGGTGAAATGATTGCTGAGTCATCAGTATTGATGAAGAACCTCATCAGCCTCTGAGATGCATAATAATTTAGTATTTCATAAACAATGCATGTGTCTCCTGTATTGCTGTTGTATTTGCCAGCCACATCAACTACCCTGAAAGAGGTAAATAATACTAACTAACTGGGGATTGACTCTGGCTGCACACTCCTCTGTGCCATGGGAACGCTGGCTGAGGCCTGTGAGATATAAACCATGATTTCCCAGCACAAGCTCCATGTCAGAGATACCATGAGACTAATGATTAAAACAAGCCTCCTCATCTGTTTGACTTGCAGTAAGCCAGATTTCCACCCCCTGCGCAGCACTTTTCATTCCAGCTACATTACATAAATCAGTGGGCTGCAGAGGAGTGGAAAGGAAGCGTCCCCTAAGTAATAAGAGGAAAAATATCACAAAAGCCATTAAGGAATGAACTCAGGACAGTACAGAGGGAACTCTGGATCCATTATCATCTTAAGTCTTTACTAAACAACATAAGCAGGTTTATGGATAAATCATTATATCAAAGTAAAACTCACAACAAGTGGGCCTTTTTTTCCCTTTTGCTTCAGAAAGGTTTTAAACTTTTAAACTCTGAACAAGTCAACGTAAAGTTATATCCACCAAAACATAGTTAACATCACTTACATATGCAACAGCGATTTACACTTCTGTTTCTTTCCATTATGCGTATGGTTGGCGAAAACTGACCATTCAAACAGTCAAACAAAATTGACAAAAGCTTTTGTTTGTTTCCGACTTACCCCGATAACGCGTGAAGGAGCGTGGTTTGAACGTCATGACATCAGCCCGCAGAGTGAAACGCGTTGGGAGCGCCGCGGAGTAAAGCTGGAGTCGCGTCTCTCACCGCGTTGAGTCCACTCAGCTGCTTTGCGGCGCTCTGCCTCGCGCTGGCTGCACGCGGACGGTACTTCCCACTGTCACTGCCCCGCGCGTGCGCGCGCGGCTCACAGGCTACAGCTGCCGTGCTGCACGCGCACGGCCACGCAAGGCTACCCCCACTTCCACACGTTAGATTTGCAAGAACCTTACCGATACAGTGTATTCTTCGCTGTATCTACACTGGAGTTTTGTGTGTGGACGTAACAAACAACAAAGTGAAATAAAATTGTGAAAAAGAAACCTTTTTTCAAATTAACCCTCAAGCCACTTCGAAATTGCCTCATTTGCATATGACTTACTTTTTTTGTTGAATCTTTTTTTTTTTTTTACCTCTCTGCATCTAACTCATAGTGGTTAATGCTTTGCTCCCATGCTTCAAAAATATGCATATGAAATCAGCAGGCAGCTTTAAAATGTTTGAAGGTGTATGCGTGCGTGAGGTTGTGTGTCTGTGTTTGCCCTGCCATGGACCTGCTTACCTGTCCAGGTTGTACCCTGCCTTCACCCACTGTAAGCTGGGATCAGGGATACTCGAGAGAGAAAATGAATCCTGAAATGCACGTTGGACTTTGGGAGACAACTGGATGACCTAAAGGAGCCTTCACTCATACAAGTAAAAAAAATTACCCTAACTGACTCCGAAAGACCTTGAAGCTGTGACTGTAAGTCATTTTTGAGGTGTTGCAATACAGAGCCTTTCTGTTTAGAGTTTACTCATTCTCTCTGTTCCTGCATGGGTTTTTCTTGTGCATGTTTCTTCCCTTCAATCCAAAGAGAGGCTTTTTTTTTGTGTCAATGGTAACTTTATATCACTTCAGAGAGTGAATATCTCGTTCTCTATCATCGCGGTGAAGTATTTGCAATCTTTCACGCTGTCCATGTTATAGCACCTAACAGCAGAGTCCAGTTTCCGACAATAAGCTTCACTGACGAAAAGAGAAGCGAAATTCTCCACAGAAAGGAGTTAATCTCAATCCTCTGCTGCTCTTCTTTTTCAAGGCAGTAAAGACTCAAACTTTCTACCTATGCTGCAATAAAGTGGAGACATACAGTGAAAGTGACTTGGGACGCAGGGTTTCCTGTGTTCATAAACACCTGCTGTGAATGGGTCAAAGCAAGACTGAAGATACCTCCAGATGTGAGTAAAACAAATGCGAGCCCCTTTTAAAGAAATGAGTGCACCAGACTCACATATAATAGAGTGTTTTATGGCTCCTCCTCCCAAATGGTTTACCACTATTACTATATAATGACTGACAGTGACTTCATATTGAGCTTCCTTTCACTTTATGATATTTTTTATTTCCAGCGGTTTCCCTGTAATTCGGTGCGCAGTATGATTGAGGTGCTCAGTCCTGACCTCACTCAGACCGTATTCTGGTTTCTGGTCTGAACAGTTTCCTATGGTATCTCTGCCGTCGTCAGTTTCGTATAAATTATACTGGGGGAAAGAATAATTACACACTTTGGTGCCCCGTCATTGCTAGATCGCTACGTACAGAAACGTGAAATCAGTGCGCCGTTGCTCCCACTTATGTATAAGTCTCATCAAAACTTGGACACTTCGTATGACAGCCTGTCAAGGATGTAGCCCATCTGTACTGCGTAAGACAGACAGGAATACACAAAGGAAGGAAACAAGCAGAGAAACTTTTCATCTGTGTATATGATTACACAGTAAAACTGCAAGTCAGAGTTACATTTCTGATTCCTGGGATGATGCACGGAGCTGTAAACAAGTCCTCCGGGACTGTGCTCCAAACAAAACCAGATGGGCAAAAAACAATTCACAAAAGAAAGTATTCTCCATGAAAAATTGGTACACAGGGGATTCATCTGCTAACAACATACAGAAAACAGCTGGTATTGGTCTCTTCTCCTCGCTGTCCTTTTTCTCCAAAAGTCATTCAAAAAGTTTAGTGGTGGAAACAGAATTTAAGTAATGAGTTGCACGAAGCATCAGGCCACAATAAAACTCACATCCTTCAGTAATTTGCAGATCATTGGCCTTTCAGTTAATGACGTGTTGATGGTACAGTCTCGAGGAGCAAAGCTTGTGAGACTCTCGCATGTGAAAGTTTTCATTCCAGATCATATTTTTGATTCATTCAATTGCATATCGGTATCGAGTGCCAAATGTGAAAGCTGTGACGGGAGAGTGTGTGAAGAGTTTGCTTTCTTACAGAAGAGTATCATAATAACTGCATGAATGAAGCTTGCAGACGCAAACTTGTTTTACTCCTGTGTTCTCTTCAGACTATATGTGAACCTGTTTTCAGGTAGAAAAAAAATCGCTGTGAGTTTTAATCCTTGATTTTGATCGTTACAGTTGAGATTGCCTTTTCAACAAAAAAATAAATAAAATCAGATGTGGACAAAGTTGTCTAAAACTGAAGCTTTTCCCTCGTAACCAGTTGTGAAATGGAGGGAAACATTTTTTTCTTTTATTGATTGTAAAACAACACTGCCACCTCCTGGGTGGCTTTTTGAAATAAAGAGATGGGTCCTATGGTTTGTCTGCTCTCGTCATAAATTTTACTCAACAACTTTAAATAATGATGTGTATAAAATGACGGTTCAGTGGGGGGGGGGGGGGTCCAAATACATTTTGACCAGGAACCTCTCGATATGCTATGCTTGGAGATTATACACACAAAGGAAAAGTCTCACAACAACTTTATTGTGACGAATGTTTCACCTGAAAGAAGTACCCAACAGCAAGACAATTGGAGAACGATGATACTAAAGAAACGCCGATGATAATAACAAAAAACAGTTCAACGATCATTTAAAAAAAAAAAGCCCCAAACAAGGATTTTTCCCAAACTCCCACACAGCTCCCAGAGTATTACAACAATGGTGCATAAAAAGACGTTTAAGACTGCTTGATAAAAAGAAAGTCTTTAGACATTTTTTCTGTAAAAATGATGCGTCCCTGTTTCTTCTCGGATAATTTTTCTCCCCATCCAATTTGAATTAATGATTTATTTCTGCTTCAAGTTCCACCCATTTGATCACGGCACAAGCGTTTCATTGAAAGGAGCATCTCAAACAGACTAAACATTTGCAGATTTTACTTTGAAAGGTATGGCGTACTGATTTTCCAAGACAACTGTTGTGCACGTTTTAAGTACCAGGTCACACAACGGCATACGCCTCATCTTCGTCCGACAATACCCGAACGAACCCCGCCTTTTTTGACAACTCCCGGCTACAAAACCAGCGCCCCCAAACAACACTGCGCCATCGCCCGTTACGTTAGCACAGAAGCTAAAAGAAAGCTAGCTCGCTGTACAGGGGGGCGAACCGCTTGTGCTCTTAAAAGGACGACCTAAGTAATAATTTGACAGATTTTAACGAAACCAAGACATTTTGCTCGTAAAGGTCGTGGTGAGTATTTTGTTCCCAGACATTTTTCATTTTTCCTTCCTTTTTCTTTTCTTTTTGGATTTTTTCTTCGCTGTTTTTTTTTCTATTTTGCGAGTGGACAGGACGTAATGTGCTGGCTAGCGGAGGTAGCTAGCTTAGCTAACTTGAAGACGCTCACCCCCCCTAAAAAAAACTCACGCTGGTTGTGTTTTTTAGAAGCACGGCGCTTTGGATGCACTTTAGCTGCAGTTTTATCCACTACTTTTTTGCCAATTTGTGTAGCTTTATTTTTGTAGCGATTATTGTGAAGATTTTTCCTTGATGGGACTGATTTGTTTTTGGCACGCTTTTCAGCCAGCCGGCCAGCTAATGTTAGCGTTTAGCTAACGAACAGCGTTGGTGAGATAGTCGCAGCGTCATCCTGATCCCTGATTGAATACTGAGTATCGACTACCGATATATCTGAATTTTGCAGGCTTTGGTTTTTGCAAGCGACGGAGGGACTGGTCTGATTTCAGTGTCTTTTTTTCATGCTCTTCAATCTGGTGGTTGGCTAACATTAGCCATGCTAGCCGCCTTTCAGCTCCCAAGGCTGGCGCAGGGCCTGTGTTTTAGACTGACGTCTGCAGGTGGCGCTGTCGAGAGCCCGGGCGGGTGTGTTGTCGATGGTTTAGGTAATTTTTTTGTGGATGATCCTTAGACTACACTTTTGTGGCTCGGACTGTTGGTATTTTTGTGGATTAGATTTTTCCCGTGTTTTTCGTCCTCCGATGATGAAGAGTGGTTTTTGAGATTTTGAAAGCTTTGGACTGCCAGTGGCTTCAGTCATGTTGCATAACGTTACAAAACACACATTTGATTAAACGTTTTACATGAAAGAGTATTATGACTGTTTATGTGCATCCAGATCAACTCACTCCTAGGTCAAAGACATGCCCATATCATCCCTTTTTATCGACATTAAAATGAGTAAAGTAACAGGTATTGAATATGTTGTGATAATTATGAAACATCATTGGGAGACTGAATTTCTCAGTGGTGGTCAGGTCACATTCATCCAAGCTTAGGCTGTATTTCAGTATTTTTATTCCATAATTAGTCAACATTTTAGATATGAAAATGTCACAAAAGGATGTTTAACACAGCTTGCACACAAAAAGCCTTTTGTCCACTCACAATGTTTAAGTGATGCGTTTTTGATTATGAATCTTTGAAATTGAAAGATAATAGAATATGTTAATATCATGTTTATAACAAAATCATTGAGCCTTGACTGTTGGTTTAGGTTCATGTTTCTAACATTTGGCCTTTAAATCCTGTAAAAGCCAGATTTACATGAAGTCTTTCATCTTCATTCAAAACATTGTTTTGTTTCTCTTAAAGTTGTAAGGTGCAATGACTTGCGTTAAAAACAGCTATATTTCAATGGAAAGTTAATCACAAGAGTCGTACTTATCCTAGGATGCCACAGACCAGTTACTGAATAACATCGAGTCGTCGTTGTGTTCACTATGCAACACTGAAAGGTGCTGAATGAGTATAAATTAAGTGAAGTACAACTACAAATCACAGATTAGAACACCACCGTTCATGATTTGTCCCTTAACAACGATTTTTAAAAATTTTGTGGCCAGGTCACATTGATGGGTTTTAAATGTGAGCTTTTAATGTATTTACTTATCACAAGTAAATAAATAAGATAATCTTCAAAAAGACTTAAGTTTCATTGTGAATTCAATAAACCCTAACCTTCTCTCCAAGCTAACACTTTAAAAAAATCTGTGGCCCAACACAGGAACCCCAGTTCAAAATACCTGTTCACATGAAAACACAAACTAGATTTTCAGTGCAAGTATTATCCTCTATTGCCTTCAAAGTTGAATCCATTCTGGCACTGCACGCAGCTTCTATTTCGCACACCTGAATACTGCTTTCACACATGCATTGAGGCCAAGCTATAATTGCACTGATCCCACAGCATGTTCCCCTTTTTGGAGCTGTGTGGGAATGTGCTTGCCTCACCCCTACCACCTGCACACACTCCTACCAGGTAAGACTTGGTCCAAGATAACTCTGCTCAGTTTGACTGAGGTGTGTTTTCTGTCACCTCAGTATAAATCGAGAGGGGCGCAGGTGAAGGTCAAGACACCAGCCCAAACTGAACTGATCCCAGGCTACAGTGTCAAACATCAGACGACAGCCCTGCACACAGACGCTATGGAGTGAGTGATGAATGTTAAACCCCAGCAGTCAGCCGGGGGGCGACTGTTGATGCCACTGATGTTTTCATGTTCATTTCACCAGTGCGGAGTCATGCTCAAGGTTCTGAGCAACACACACACTTCTGTCAGTCTGAGCAAATTGAATGTAGGCGCAGTGAGCAAAGCTGCTTGAGAGAACTCTGTATCTGAAGAGGGCAAGTTCTCAGTGCTGTTGGTGATTTACTGAATCAACAAGGGAAAATCTTTAAGGAACTATAAATGTAGCCCAAAATTCATGGAGCTTGATATGAAAAAAATGACAATTCTAATAAGCATTACTGGTTCAAGAAAATACATTATTAACCTGGATTATCCTGAGAACAAGACCACCCAGCAGCATGTATCAAGAAGCACCAACACAGCTACCTGACACCGCAGATATTTTGTCCTGGAAACCTGTCAAATCTCTGGTCTGGGAAATTTTCTAGTCTCTGGTGTTGTAAATCCCACTTTGGAGTTTTTTCTTGTATGTGTTTGTGGCCACTGTTCACTGGGTTAATGGGAAGTGGTTCTGTCACTGAATGTATGTTTACTTTCCCAAAGGCTTCCGATAAGAATTCCCTTTAAACTGTTTGGTATCGATTACATAGGTTTTTTTTTTCCCAAATGCTAATTAAATCTTGTGTCTTCAGGTACCCAACACTTTTTGACGGATGTGTGTTGACACGGGTGATGGTTTTGCTGGGTTGAATCTTAAGCATCAGATCTTACACACATGGACTCTTGAGTTCTAACAGATGCTGTTTTATTGACTCCTAATGTTGACCTTCCTTCCGTTTTTTTGTTTTGTTTTTGTTCTATTTTATAGAAGTATTTGAGGCGCGGCGTTCCTGTGAGGAATGACAATTAAACCACTAAATTTCAACAAGATGTTTCCTTGCTTTCTCTGGAAAAAATTCGAAACTTTATTGCATTCTTTTACTAAATTAAAATGAACTTTCCCAGTTCCATCACATTCTTGATCAGAATAATTAAGATTTTAGGTGTGATTGCTGTGCATCAATGAATTTGTTTTTGGCATTAGGCTCTTGTGCCATATTTACTAATAATTGCATAGATTCAAATCTATTGCAGGATTCTGTCATTTTATTGCTCATTTTTGAACCCTCTGCTTGCTTTCTGGGGGAAAAGCTATTAATAGCAGGAAAGTCTGGCTTTTTACTGAGGTATTGATTGTCAAGAGTTGCCTTATAACAGTAGGGTTTGGCAAAGAGGGTCAGCCATTCCCTGCTGCAGTAGTCTTGCTTACCTGAACAAGGCTGGTTTCGTTTGGTTTTTTCAGTGTTCTTTGGAAAATTCCCAAGACTTCGTCCTGATTGTGGCATTTTTCCCTCCGATCCTGCCACTAAATCTGGCATGTGCATGTCTGTATGTGCGTATTTGTGTCTTCCTGGCAGCCGTTCGCCCACTACCTCCAGCCTAATGGCCAGCAGCAACGTCACCAACAAGACTGACCCACGCTCCCTCAACTCCCGGGTGTTCATCGGCAACCTCAACACCCTGCTGGTCACCAAAGCAGACGTCGAAGCCATCTTCTCCAAATATGGCAAAATCGTAGGCTGCTCCGTCCACAAGGGCTACGCCTTCGTTCAGTACGCCAACGAGCGGAACGCCCGGTCTGCGGTCGGAGGGGAAGATGGAAGGATGATCGTGGGACAAGTGCTTGGTGAGGCGTCCACCATTGATAGCAGTTGATAACGGATAATCTCGATTACTTTACAACAAATGGGGCTTTGAATGACCCATGATGACAGTTTGCATTCAAAGTCTTGGGGTGTTTTTTTTTTTTCCTTCTCTTTTTTTTGTTTGTCAGACATCAACCTGGCTGGAGAACCGAAACCTCATCGTTCAAAAACCACCAAACGCTCCGCTGGAGACATGTACAGGTAGGTGATCATGATCCTTCTGCTGTAGTGTCAGAGGCGCTATCAGCTCTTCATTATTTAGATGGACATAATCGGAACACAATTAAAAACAGGAAGGAGGGCTGACCTAAAATCACATGTACCTGACGGTACACAATGCAGGCAGAATGCAGTTCCCATCGGTCAGCAGTTTCTCACACAGAAACATGTGTTTTTTCATCCTGAAGCAGCAGTTCCTCCTTTGACCTTGACTACGATTTCCAGAGAGATTATTATGACAGGTGAGTGAAATGTTGAATTTACTCCAAACATCAGCAGTGCGATGATGAAACAGCTCTTCTTGCATTTCCTCTCGCATCATGTTGGCAAAGAATCCTCAACTCTGTTTTTTTGGGGGGTTTTTTGGTTTGCTTGTTTAATTTTTCTCTAACTCGTGTTTGCTTCCAGAATGTACTCCTACCCCTCCCGTGTCCCCGCGCCGCCGCCTCTGTCTCGGGCCGTGATCCCGTCCAAGCGCCCTCGGGTCAGTCTGAGCGGAGGAAGCAGCAGGAGAACCAGGAGCAGCTTCTCCTCCTCGTCCAAGAGCAGTCAGAGGACTTCCTCATCCAGAACGAGTGAGTGTTTCACCATAACGCAATAAAATAATAAACAGTCCCATTAAATTTTTTGTTCTCAATTCTCTTCTGTTTTTACTTTTGACACCTTAAACAGTGGTAACAATTTTTCTTTTTGAAGCTTTTTAGATTTTCCTTGTGCTTGTTCAGAGGGAAGTCTTGTGAAATATTGAATCCTTTTTACTGTGTTGAAACTTGGAGCTGCTCTTCATTTCTCTGCAGTAAAAGTTGATGAGTTTCAAACCATCAAGCGAGAGCTGACTCAGATCAAAAGCAAAGTGGACGACCTGCTTGAGAGTCTGGAGCGCATGGAGAAGGACCACAGCAAGAAGTCAGGTACACAGACAACATTTAAATCCCTCCAACACTGGCCAGGCTTCATTCTAGAGATTGCTGTTACGATTATCTGTTGGCCATTCATTATTGGAATTCCTCTCGTAATGCTCCTTTTGAACTCGGTTGGTATAAAAATGTAACATGATTCATGCTCTTCTTGTTGGCCTGAAGTTAAAAGCTTGAACACAGAGCCAGGAGAAGTGACCTCACCTCCACACCCGAGCAACAAGAAGGACGACAGCCTGAAGAGGGAGCGGGAGAGCCAGGACATAAACGACTCGGATGACGACGACGAGGAAGAGGAGGAGGAGGAAGAGGATGGAGACCTTTTGGAAGAAGAAGAGGTGAGAGCATTTTCTGGAGGGGAAAAAAGGTCCAGATTTTTAGGAAGCTGGTTTAGTTGATTTATTGGAGATTATTTAAGTTGATCTCAACTTGTCCTGGAGGATTTCTTGCAAAATGTGAAGATCAAGGCAAAGGACTGGGAGGCTTGTTGGTTGGAGTTCAGACTGTGTTTAATTGACTGAAGTCATGATGTGCTCACTCAAACTGCAGGTGAAGAGTCAAGAGAGGGAGGAGGAAGAGGAGGAGGAGGAGGAAGAAGGAGAGCACGTGGAAGGGGACGATGATGGCGACAGTGTCAACGGTGACGAAGACTCGTAGGCGACAGCGACGCATGCGGCCAGCTCGCGGCTTCTTTTAGGAACTTGGACTCCTGTTTTAACACTCATGTTGTAGATAGAAAAGCAAACACAAGCATGGCGTGCACACACACACACACACACACACACACACACTCTTTCTCTCTCTGTCGTCACATTGATCCTAAAGCCGGTTTTCCCGGTTTATTTTCGCGAGTTGTCCTGTGTCACGGTAACGGGGAATAAACTAGCAGTCGGATTCGGGGTTGTGTTTTTACTGCGGCGTTGCTCGTCTTCGAGAGGAGGCGGCGGCAACGTGGACTGTTGATGTTCTCAGAGGTGACAGCTCGACGGACATGTCTTAATGTGAGGACGGGAAGTCGGCAACAGAAGGTCATTGTTTTTTAGGTTCAGTAAGTGTATCTTCCTCATAAGTGAGTTTGTTTTTCCTCGTGTGTCTGTATGTTACTGTCAGTTTTTTATACTCCTCGGTTCAACTGTAAAGAATAAATTGCAATAAAATCTTAAAAGGAGTCGAGAGATTTTGTGGGTTTTGTACTTGCACTGTTTTTGTATGATTCCCTCTATCCGTTTGAGGGTAATTCTATCCCACTTGGGGCTCCTTCACCAAAAGGATGACGTCATCCTTATGAACTCTTAAAAGATGCAGAAACTCAAACCAGTGTAAATCAGTTTTATTATTCATGGTTGATGGAGCACTTCTCTCACCTTCAGGAGCTTACAGCGATAGTACATCCAAACAAAAACATCAAGTCACTTCCACCTTCCTGGCAACTTCCTTGCCAAGATCTGCTCAGTTTCACTTTACTTCTGTTAGTATTTCTATACAATATCTGGTATCGTGTGAGAGTTTTCTTGAAGACAACACTGGACTTTTTTAGATGTGTGCACAGAAACATTTGGTCACTTCACACCTTCCACTTGGCGACTTCAACAGCCCAGTGTATTCAGACGAAGTGCAAAAGATCCTTCAAACATTTGTACAATTAGTTCAGTAAAAACACTTCATAAATAGGTTGACACTCAGTGTAAATAAGAATCAGCTGTCATTGTGTCTTTGTGGTACCCTTTCAGGCGGTCTTGAGGACAAACAGTGTGAGGACGCCCAGCAGGAGCAGCACAGCTGGCAGGACAAAAGAAGGGGGAGATATTCATCAGACAATTCATGATTAAAAAGAGAAAGCAGGTTATGAGCGGTTTGAGGATCACTGTTTAAAAGATAAAGCCAGTGAGGAAAATAGAACATCGATACAACACACAACCTTTCGATATTAAGTGTGAATGAGTTTAAAGAAGAAATTGAATGAAAGACATTTTGAAAAAAGGATCAGGCAGTGCCATGTTTACCGTGGGGGGTGCTGGAGCCCCTGGCCCCTGATGTGGTCATTGCGGTCATTGAGGCAGTGGTTGGAGACGCTGTGGTGGCAACATTACTGGCTGGGTCAGTGACATTCAGTGGGCCACTTCTGACGGCGACCGAGAGGGGCCCGATGGTGGCTGTGAGAGGAAAAAAAGGCGGTGGTGAATATTTGGTGAGCCCGGGCGGGGCTTTTCAGAGCATCTTTGTCTCGACACGCACTTCCGTTTACGGGTCCGGTGCCGAGGAGGACGTCGAAGGTGATGGCATGGCTGCTCCTGGTGATGGTGGTGGCGTTTGCACCTGGGATGTTGAACTCGCACTGGATGGCACTACCATTCACCGTGCCGCGTATTTCTGTCACTCTCTGACAGAAAAGGGGGGATTCAACAAGAAGTTAGAAGGAATCAATAGGTACAACAAAAAGCATCCAGTTTAAACTGTTGAAATATTTTACCAATTTTTAATCTCTATCTATCTATCTATCTATCTATCTATCTATCTATCTATCCATCCATCCATCCATCCATCCATCCATCCATCCATCCATCCATCCATCCATCCATCCATCCATCCATCCATCCATCATCACGTTGTCTACCGTAGTGTTCGTGTTGTAAGCTCACCGTCTCAGAAGCAGTGAGCATGTTGTCGCTGTTGTTCCTTGTCATTGTTCTGAAGAAAAACGTCCCATTGTTTTGAGCACAAACAAACAACAAGGTGCTTCCCTGTGAAAACACAAACCAGCAGCAACGAGTCAGAATTCCTGAACGCGGACACTAAGTCGAGCGTCACAAAGTATGGCTGTCAAGGTCGTGAAGGAGCCAAGAATGCAGCGCGATGGTCCAGACGACGGCTGAGTTTCCAGCCTTTCTTGTTCGGTCTGTCGTGACTTTTGGTGACCTTTTTTATTCTTTTTTTCCTTTTCCGCGTCCCAACTCGCAGGTGAATCGTGGCCTTTGTGTTTTTTGGAGCTCTTGCATAGTTGGGGGATTTTTTTTAGGCTGCTTGTGATGTTATCAGACACACACTGAGTTTACACTGCCAATAGACATGATATGTGTTCACTGAACCTTGTCTTATTGTCTGAGAACAAGAAACAATCAGAGCTGCTCCTAACCACAGTCAAACAACAGACTGGATGAATCCAGTGTATCAAGCAAACTATCAATGTGTCACTTTCTACAAAATGAAAACGACCCTCGGCCATTTTTCCTTTGAAAAAGCCCAATCTTCAATAAATTACATGTTCATGATCAAAACGTTGCTCCTCGGTGACCGTATGGCACTGTTGACCCAGTATAAATAAAAGGAGTCAATATTACTCAACGTTGGTAAGCAGACAATAAAAAAAAAAAGGCGTTGGTTGAGAAGTTGACAGCTGGACGCTTTTCTCTACAATCTTATCACTGATATTTACTTTAGCAGTTTAAGGTTGTTTTTTTTGCATAATAATGGCATGACTGGGCCACCAGTTTAATTCACTTTTACCACGGAAACACATTTTGTTGTTTTCACCGTTTTGGCTTCAGCACTGCTGTTTCAAATTGTCCTTTCTTTCCCTCTGGGTAATTGTTTGCTTTGTGTGCTTCACCTCCGATGTGTTGGCGCTCAGCCCCACGGCGATGTACCCGGTGGAGTTTCCACTGAGCTCCACGACCAGATCGGTGCCGTTGGGGGGCATCGGCGTGCCGGCCTCCAGCGACGTGAACAGACAGGTGCTGTTCCCTGCGGGGTCACAGCCACTTGGCGTCTCCAAGCACAGCTTGGTCATTCCGCAACCTGCGCGGGTGATGTTCACCTGCAAGACACATGGGCAAAAGTCACGTCATGGCCCACGGTCTCCACGCGAGAGCTCTGTTAATGGCTGACAAGAAAGTAGTGGTGAATTTCACCCAGTCTGGACATGTATTTGTTTGGGAAGTAAATACAGTCATTTTTTTTGGTTGATAGGCCCTTGAATCTGTGCCAACCTTCACTCGTTCCCTCATAAAACCAAAAAAAGTCCCATTATGTCTGAAAATACTCGAAAAGAAACATGCAATCAAAAATTAAATGGAAAGAATATGAAGATCTACACGCACAGGCAGATTGTGCAGCCTTGTGTTTCTTAATAGTTAGTAGATCATGACGTACTGAGAGCTGGAAGGTGTAAATCTCTCTGTTTATTCAGTAACGCGTGAGAACCAAGAGAGACGGTTCGAATAGTCTGGAGCGAAAATGTTTCAGGTTTATTCGGCACAAAGTCTTGGAGCTGTAAAGACGACAGTGGTACTATGACACTGTGGTACTGAAAAGTGTCACCTCGGGTAGAAACTGACCTCCGTGTTATTTGCAAACGACAAATGAGCCGTTGCTCTGACGGCCGGCGCCACGAAAACCATGACGGTGGAGATCAGCAGGATCAGTCCTCGCTCCATTCTTACCTGGCAGGGATGAGAAAGGGAGCAGAGTTATAAAAAGCTTCTCTGAGTAAACAGTCATGAGAACCGAAGGCTCGGCAGCATTAAACATTTATCCATTGTTTGGTTTCATCTTCGAGAAGCACCAGATTAAGGTGGGTCATTTAAAATAAAAACAATGGAACTACAAAAAGAGATCAAACAAAATTTTGATGTATACAAAGACATTTCAGGTGATGATAGTACTGGTAACTTACTTGATGCTGTGATGGATGGATGAGTGGAAGGTGGGCGCTTGCTCTCCAGCGGCGTTTGCTCGTCTACCTGAGTTCGATTCCCGCAGGAAACTTTTAAAGCCTCAGACGTCAGCGCCGCCCGTGATGCATCCAGGGGGGAGAGAAGCATGCCAGGAGGGGCGGAGCTTAGCAGGAACTCACCTGACTTACTTATCACCAGGAAACATTGCTTTATTTACCACAAATTTTTCCATTTTTACAAGAACCCCCCCTCCCAAGAAAAAAAACAAAGTAATACTTACATACCAATGATTGACACAGTATGAAGATTTGATGTCAGGAGGTGTCACGAGCCTTCAATAGATGCTTCAATCTTTCAATCGACAACATTTATACTTTCTTTAAATACTCAAATAAAATCTGAATTTGAATACTCAAATAATATATTCAAATGAATAATATTCAAATGAATTTGAATACTCAAATAAAATCTTTTGAATACTCAAATAAAATGTGAATACAAATTTAGACTTAGAGATTTTATTTTATGTCAGTATAAAACTTTGCCTACAGAATGCCACCCAGCCAATAAGATGCCTCCAAATTTGCTTCCTTTCACACTGCAAATTTGCAGAAATACAGCAATATTGGCATTTACATGTATCGTGTCAACTGAAGGCGTGAATGGGAATGAATGAAGGGACGAAAGCGGAATCAGGCGGAGCTGAATCTTTCGTCGCTTTGTAAAACACAAGCAAGACTTTAGACAGCATTAGAAGCTTTGGTCAGTGCGACATGTCGGTGGAAAATGTTGCCTCACAAAAGATGAACGAGCAGGTTCGGAAGGTGGATTCAGCCGTTTTTCAGGTTGACTAAAACTGTGCCCGTTGTCATGAGTGTGATGAGCAAATAAAATGAGGAACAAGATGCAATGAAACCCACGGCTGTCTATCTTACTGCTGGGATGTGTTGCGAAAGCCGGTGCACAATGTGACCTGACATTCCTATCAGATTACATCTACGTGCGACTTATCGCAGAGTTTCCGAGCAAGGATTTTCCCCGATGCTTCTATTCAAAACCTCTCGATGCTAATATGAATCCACGACAACTTGCATGTGTGTTTCGCAAGATCTTTGCAAAGCGCAATAAAAAAAAATGCGGGGATCAGCGCTGGAAACGTCCGCTTGGAGGCTGACAGCAAAGTGGCGTCTGGCTGTAACCGAACTCCCATTTCTTGAACCCTGAATTGTATTTTTTCGCCCTGAAGGCAGCTTTTCTCCAGAGATCCCACCCTGATCACATTTCTGATGTTTCTACAGCGATACCAGACGGATGGGCTCAACTTCAACCAGAAACTCTGCAGAAACGACCGTTATTGTCACAAAAGCGTCAATCACTGGAAACCTGGCTGTTGACAAGTTGCGTGGACTGAAGCGACCCGTCAATAGACAGACTGTGAATTTGAATACGTTTCATTTCCTGAAACCTTTCCTTATTCACAGCCAACCAGTGATTTTATCAGATGTTTCTCTCTGGATGATCCATTATGTAGGTGAAATAAACCCATCTGGACCTCTTGTGGGGCTCAATTTCCTTTTCATGGGTTTATTTTGAAATGTATTTATTTAAATCAAAGGTGTGGCGTAAAGTGGCCTGAAATTCAGAGCAGTCAGCAAACGGCAGGAAGGAGGAAGCAGGACAGAAAATCGAGCCTTTTAACTTCCTGCACACACGTGTTTATTTGAGAAACTCTCAAGTTACAGTTATTTTCTTCTCAACTTATGTAACTTTAGATTTTTCTGAAATACATATAGATGATTTAACGATTGCTACCAGTCAGCATTGCTGACTTATTGTTTCTTGCTTTGTCAGTGTTGTGAGAGTTTTTTGAAAAGAAAAAAACATCCATCTCCTTTTTTTTTTTGAATAAAAGGCAATAAAATTGACGTCTTTATTATTATTATCCCTTCAGAGAGAAGTTGGAAAGAAATTATTCTTATAGAAGGATTTTTTTCCCTTGTGGATATTTCTGGCTAAAAAAAAAATAATTTTACCTCAGAATACATAATAACAGGAAGAAAACATAACATGGTGTCTTACTAAATGAAATTAAACCTTAAAAATCAGAAATGTACATTTGAATTGAGGAAATTTCAACTTTTCATTTGTACATGTTTTTCTCCCACATCTAATTTTTTGTAAAATATCTGTGGTTCATGAATCCTTCTGCCCCTGAAAATATCTCAAAATACTAAATGACACAATCTCTGTGAATATATTTTTCTCTTTTGGAAGTGAAATCTTTAAACTCACTCAGAAATCTAGAAACACATCACTGATAAAGCAATAACATTTCCACATTATCTTGCTACGACAGATTAACTTTAGAGACAAGATGTAGTTCTGGACTATTTAGTTGAACGACACATTAAACAGCCTGTAAACCAGCTGTCTCGTGTCCCGTCTGTGGACACATCGAGTGATTTTGTTGGTTTTACGGATCCCACGAGGCTGGCAAAGTGGTTAAAGTGGTCAAGGGGCAAGGGAGCTCCAACACAGAAACTTAACCCTCTATGAAATGTTGTGACGCTTCACATGAAGCCAACGTGCAGCCTGAACTCTGTCAGAGGTTGAAGCAAAATAGATGCGGACGCATCACATGAACTCACGCACTCAGACAATAGATCCATTGTCAAGCACTTCATCACCCATTTCTTTCGATGAGTCACATTGATGCGAAACCTCTTCCTTCTTGTGAGGCGACAGCAGAAACTTCTGAACTTGTGTCAAGAGTCAAAATAAGAGGACAAGTATTTCAGGCTTGCGACGTCCTCTCACTCACAACCGAAATGTTGTGCAATCTTACGAGATTTCATGAAAACTGACAATAATTTCCTTTTGACATCAGAAGAAAACAACCCAACAACATCAACAGAGAGGGACGAAACAAGAGAAAACGACAGAGAAGCACAGCACATAAAATACTCACTTCACCTGTGATATAAAGAATAAAATGGTCAAGCAAAATTTGCGAGATTTCAAGACTTCCACTCTGAAGAGGTTTGCTTTTTGTTCTGTTTTTTACACATTGACTGAATCTCTGTCGCCCTCCAGTGGTGCGAAGTTGTCACCTGCGTTGTTGAAGCGTACAATTTAAATCCGACTTCGCTGCAGTTTTTGGACACTTTACTGCCAATCCACAAATAAACCAAGAGGGAAACTTATTTTTTCCATTTCTGGAGGCAAACAGGACTCTCTTTTTTTTAGCCATCGAGGCTGTTGAATAATAAATCATAACAAATTCTTTCGTTATTGATATGCGCATTGGAGAAAAGTGGTGCAAACAAAAAAGTGGGCTGTGGCAGAAAGGAGCAAAAGATAATCGAAACCGACATGTGGGAGGGTCAAAGCTGACAGGTTCAATTGGCTGCAGGAAACACGTGATCTGTGAATCAGCCACAAACTGCTTTCAATTGTAGGAAAGCGAAACTTATCGAGTCAGAGGCACCGAGAGGAGAAATGGCGCAGAAAGGAGTTCAGCTGGACCGAG
>JASSRZ010000042.1:16348532-16413248 GCA_032164315.1 Malacoctenus gilli
CCAGGTGCATCGCTGTGTTAATGCAATCCACTTGTAAAAGTTTGACTGAAGTGATCTTGTCTACTTCAATTTTAATGAAAAAGCTGCTTTTGTGTGTCAACAGAACGATAACAAAAACAAAAAAGTGACGTTTTTTGACAGAAAATGGCCTGATGTTGAAGATGAAGATGCAAAGTTGATGTTTCTTCAAGTACAAATATACTTTAGGGGGAATGTGAAGGACTTAAAACAGGACAGCTCAGAAGTAATGAGAGTAAACACTATACCTAAAACAAACGTGTTGCGATGCTCACTTCTGGTTACAACATGACACTTTTCCGTATTATCTGCTGATCTGTGGTCAGTCATGCCCGCTCTCTCTCTCTCACTTGTTTAGCTTTCAAGCTAAGAAACTGTTAGCGCGCTCGCAAATTGATAAAAGCCTGAAAATCCAGTCTGCATTTAAAGTGACGCAAAACCACAAAACGTCAATGTCTAAAAGTGACACTAAAAATAAGTCCCGCTGATGAACTGCTGAGTGAACGCTCAAACCTACCCGATTTGTGAAGATACTTCGGGGGCTCTTGTGTTGCAGTTTGCTTTCAGAGGTGTAAAAACAAGGCGACCTGACGGCTCCTTCACTGACAACAGATTCCCAGGAGTTTCTAAAACTTCACCACACCCTCACCAACATCTGCACGCACGATGCGTTCAAGAGCTCCACCAAAGCGTCGGAATTTAAGTTCCCCCCGGAGCTTCCAAAGTTCCTTCGAGTGATGGCGATGTTTTTCAAGGAGAATGGTAAATCAGGCGATATGGCCATTGGAAGAGAAAAGTAAGGGGAAAAGGGTTTTCTCTTTGAATTTTATCTCTCCTAAAAACATTTAGGTGTACTGGAGTGAAAAACTCACAAAGTTAACGAAAACATTTCGTGTGATGTACAGTTTAAGCATTCTAACATTTAAAACCGAATTATCAAATAGAATTTGATTTTTAAAACGATAGATATTAACAACAAATAAATGCGGCTCATTAGTATGACAATACGTGTTTGTGAAGCTCCACCTTTAGTCTCTACGGCCTCTCAAGTTGCACGTGTGTTTACGTCTCCGTTTGTAAATTGACACATTTCCGATAACACCCAAACGCAACGTAGTTTACCTGTCGGGCAAAATCTTAAACCAACCCTAACACACCCTGACAGCTTCTGCATCACGAATATCCACGGAAAATAAAATAAAAATCAACGGATCACTTCATTAATCAACGTCATTAATCAACGTTTAATGACCCCCACAAGTCGGTTCATTAAACGTTTAAACCTCTGCAGTTTCTCACCTTTGTGACTGCAGAAGATGGAGGGGGAGGATGGGAGGCGAAACCCTTTGTCTCCTTTATGCTTTGCAGGCAGGGAACTCACCTGGGAGAAGGGCGTGGCCTGTGCGATGGTTACCTGTGTGACTATGACTCACGAGTTTCACAAGATTCATGTGAATACATCCCAAACACGGGGAGTGTTGGTCCAAAAATAGAGAAGGAAAAAGTTACGCTGATCCACAAAGATGACAGTTTTAGTGACTTGACGACTCCTAGAAATACATTTGGATTTGTTTTATACATTGACACACAATAAACCTAAGATGAATGTAAATATACCAGATATATTGACCACATTGTTTTGAATAATGTGAAATTTAACCTTAAAATTTGATATAATTAGTCTTTCCACACGTTTACTGGTTTTCTTTTCTTAGTGCAGCAGTCATAACGAGGCGTACCTAAAGGTGTGTTACAGGTATATTGTGACATCACTCTAATCTGGCGTTGCCAGGCGCCATTTTCTTTGTTTTTGTTTATTTTGTGTGATTGATGTCTCTGCTGCTCTCACAGTGAGGGTGATGTCCGTCAGTGTGTCATGTAAACTCACACTGAAACTTGAAAAAATTGGACTTTCACAGTTTTAATTACATTGCTGAAGTTTCTTTTGATGACTTTGAGTAGATGCAGTAGTCTGTATTGGATGTTGTGGAATTGTCTACAAAAAACGGGTCTGAAAATGATACTATGGCCTTTAATTTTACATTTACAATGAATTCCTACAGACAGGAGACAGTATTGCACATTGAAAAAAGGCATCAGTGAATGATCACCTCTAACCCCGACAAAAATAAATAGGATTTTCTATGAACTGAGCACAGAGGCGACACCTTCAGAGCTTAGATTACGCACGGTACATTAACACATCTCATATAGACTATAAAAGAAAGACCAGCAGTTCTTTTTTAGGTCAGTTCTGCTGCAGCACGTGGTTGGCATTAAAACACACTATCTGAGAGGAAACATGATTAGAATCAACAGCTTAACCAACAGCCTTGGCAGCCAAAGATGCGAAAACAAATGCTGCACTGCACTACACATTTTACCGAAGGCTTTAGAAATTCTAAAGACGCTTCTTGATTTTGCACTCTTTCTACACCTGGCCAGAAACAGACCGAGTCTTTTAATGCAAATGAAAGAAAAGTCGAATCAAAGCATTAAAATCCAGATCGTGGACCTGGGAAATACTCAGCAGATTTCTGTTCAGTTGATTTAAAAATTCTTTTGACAAGCTCTTGAGTTAAATCTCTCCATGCCACCTCCTTGACAGACAACAGCAGGTTTGTCGGCTTCACATCTCAGATTCAGCGTCTTGAGCACACAGAAGCTGAATGTTTCATGCTGCTTCTCAGGCAACTTCCTGATGTTTTGCCTATTTTACGTTTAAAAGAATCCTCAAGATATGTGAACGAAAAACCTGATTGTACTCCCAAGTCTGAAGAAATCGTCATAAACTTCTTTCCTTCAACATAATGTTAGTGCAGATTCTTATTGCCTGAAAGACTTTATACAAACTACGTAACAATTTTTCCATCTTTCATTTGAAACCTCCACAAGAACAAAAGTTTTATGTTTTTTCCAGCTGTTAAAGTCAAACGTATTCTCGGTTTTCGATGTCCTTTTTGATTGCTTTCTTGATGCGGTCGATTTCATCTTCTTCGTCCGAGTCGTCATTCTTGTCCTTTTTCTCTTTCTTCTCACTGTCCAAAGTCTCGGTGTCGTCGCTCTTGTTCTCTGAAGTGGTGGACTGCAGCTCCTCCCGAATGGTATTCAGCTCCACCAGACCGTCGTGCAGCTGTGTCGCCACCTCCCTGATTTTGGCAGCAAACTCCGACTTGGCGCCTTTCTTGAGGATTTTGGAGTCTTTGGCCACAAAGTAGATGTCCATACCCACGAAGAGTCCGGTCAGGACTCCGGTGGCCATGCTGGCAATCTGGACCGCCCTGGCCGCCGTGCTGCCCGCCACGTTGGCGATCTGCACCACACGCATGATCTCGTTGGCGTTGATGAGGATGGCCTTTCCTGCCATGGCGCCGTCTTCGTAGAAGCTACTGGTGAGTGCAGGGAAGTCCCGATTGTAAGCGTGGTTTTTCATTTTCATCAGGTCGAACCTGCGCAGGTTCTCGATCCCCTGCTTGATGAACTTGAGGCACTTGTTGAGGTCCGTGATCTTCTCCTGGTAGTCCTCCACGATCTTCTCCACCTTCTTGCGGTCCATGGAGTTGTTGACCTGGTTGGAGATGCCAGCTCCCGCCGACGTCAGACCTCCGGCTGTGGCGATGCCGAGTCCGACCGCCGTCACAATCAAGGAGGTTCCCATGGTGACGGGGGCCAGAGCGAGGCCAGTGATGGTGGCGACGCCTCCGATGGCGCTGGTGGAGCCACCTGTGATTTGAGCAATCTTTGTGTTCTTGTTGAATTTGTCGAGCCCGTCTGCGATGCCGTTCAGGTCGATGACGTGCTGCCAGAGGGACTCTGCGCGCTCCGAGAACAGCTTGTTGAAGACACGGATTCCTTTCTGCACCTTTTCGGCCGTCACAGCAAAAGCCCTGAGAAAAAGGTGGAGAGTGAAGCTCGAGCAGACGTGATGCCCCAGTAGTCAGTAGTGGCTGTTATTCGAATTTGGGGAGAACATCTGAGTTGAAATTAGCAGAAAAGCATAGTCCAAGAAATGTTTGAGTACAAAAAACAGATTCAGGGACAGTTCATGGACGCATCATTCTCTTACTTTGCCTCTTCTTTTTCTGTCATGTCTTCATCTTGAGGCGAGTCCTCCCAAGCTGCCAAAGTACAAGAAAAAGAGTGCATGATTTCTCACGAGCCTGGCTTAAACAGGCAAAACGAGGCAGATACTGCACTTATAGGACCAAAAAGGAAAAACAAGTCAAAAAATTTGCTGCTGGGTTTTTGCAAAGTACGACTGTATGTTCATAACATTCAGTGTTTGTTTTTTCCAACTTACGCTCCACTGTGTTCCACCAGTCCATGAGATCCTCTGCATCCTAAAACACAGCAATAGATTAGCTCAGGCTGACATGTTTTTGTACCTCTACCAAAGCGGATCTGTGGACTATTTGTAAACCTAAACGTGTCGGTGTGTATCAGAGTCCAACCTGAGTGGCGGGTTCCTCTGCACGATCAGCAGGGTCAATACGGTATTCTTCCAGCTGGTCAAACAATGATCGGTTTGCCCCTTCATTCTGACAACGGAAATATTGTTTAATTTTCATGAAAGCAGCAGGATTATTGTTTGACTCTCGATGCAAAAAGACCCCAAAGAGGAGACACTGAGGGAAACACAAAGTGTAAGCTCTCAAATGCTGGATCAAATTTGTCTCAGTATCATTTTTCAGACAGCTTCTGCCAGGAGGAGCAGGAGGAAGTTCTGATGAAAAGGATTCTGGGTGCATGGACACATTTCTGCCTTTTTTTTGCAGAAGTAAAAAGATCCGAATCTACTACGGACACTCTCAAAAGGGAAGCAGGGAAACAAGTCTGAGCACATTTCAGGCTAATCTCAGCTCGTCTTGCATGGGGACGGACAAACAGAGCGCCGGGGTTGGGGGGGGGGGTTCATGTGGGAAGGATATTAAAGTCGGAAAACAAAAACACATGTTTGCCAGACGAGAGAGGAGCAGACGCCCTCGAGACAAACGCTGCAAATGACGAGAAGAATGAGGGTGTTTTCGGGGTGGAGCTGGAGGACGAGTCAGGTGACTGAAACAGGGCGGCTGAGATCCTGAACCACAATGACTCAGACCACCATACAGCAGGGAAATACACAGACTGGGCAAGAAAAGGCCCATAGACCAGAGTTTACAATGTCAAACAAAGGAAACAAGAACATGTGATTTACTCTTACAAGAAAAATAATCATTTTATGTCCTTTTAATTTACCTCTCCGCCTTGCGCATTCCTCTGTATGACTTTAGGCTGAAACACAAACACACAGACACAGCATTCATCACACTGACATTTGCTCTGCTTTCAAGCAGCTCGTTGCTCCCGTCAACTGAGTTTCTCTGCTCTGACTCATTGAATAGATCAGGAAAAATCTCTGAACAGATTACATAGTGATTCAATCAGCTCTCTGTTTGGTCTTCAGCAGCTTTGTAATTTATGTCACTGACTGGCTCGTCGCTGGAAGACGAGCTGGGATTCTCAACAGTGCCGACGAAATTTATGAAAGCGACATTGAGGCTTCAGAGCAAAAACCTTGAGGTGTTAAAACAACTTATCAGCCCATAAGAGACATTAAAGCTCAATATAAAAGGACTTAGCAAGCATTAAAATATCTGAACAACCGTAGATAGCACCATGAACTAAAAGTTTAGGGATATTTGTCACAAAATGTAAGTTTACTGGGCCGAAAAGTGAAAAAAAAGTCGAAATTTGGTCTCAACTATCATGTTGCAGGACGACTTCTGAGCTGTGTGGTTCACTGGCTGTGATGCAGACAGAGAGGCAAGTTTGAACAGGCCCCATGTTTGAGTGTTACCTTGACACGAGGCATGAAGGGGTTGTGTTTCTTTTGTTTCTTGACTTTGGGCTAAAAACAGCAGAAGAGGAGTCATGATCACACAGGTGCTTCAAGAAAGTCAGACACACAAATACACGCCGCTCAGACACATTTGTTCCCAAGAGCTGCAGTTGAGCTCAGGCTACAGTCAGAAGGAAGCAGCCTGAAAGACCTTTTCTGCTTTCTCCTGACCCTCCTCTTCTTTCTTTTCCTCTTTTGAAGAAGCCTCATCTTCCTCTTTTAGCCCTTCGTCATCAGACGCAGCCTGAAATTCATCACCCCCCCCAAAAGAGCAGACGTCAAAATTCAAGCCGAGATTGCAAGAAAATGTTGGTGCGTTTCATCACGAGAATTACATTTGGTAGATGCAACATAGAGATAACTGACCTCCCTTCCTCTGTCTGCAGCACGTGGCATGAAGGGATTAGGTTGCTTGTGTTTTCTAACTTTAGCCTGGAGAGTGAACAGTGGGAGAGCGAGAGGTGAGGAGCAACAACTGGAAGGACAACATTTCATTCCTGCCTTCGGTGATTTGTGTTTGAATGCCAAAACAACATTTGGGCTTCAGTATTCACAGGAAGAGACCCAAGCGTCTGCTGGTTCCTGTGAAAACTCCGGCCTCACAATATCCTTCTTTTCAAATCATTTCAGTCAGTCTAACACAATCTACAACACAGAATAAGGTCGTTTTATTCAACCCGAGAGAGCAAATAGCTTCATTGAGTTGGTGGTGCCGAGTACATAAACAGCAGTTCTCCTTTATCGCATTGTCACAGAAGCGGAGGGTGTCACAGCTGTTTTGCATGCGAATAGCGTGAACAATCTGATAAAAAGGAAACAGGAACTAGAAAAATTGGATCCTGGAGGAGGAGTTGCCCTTAATAAGCTGCGCAACAGCGGATAGTCCAACACACAGTGATGATGTGAAAACAGAAGGAAATAGAGTTTTTTTCTCATCAATCATCTCAAAAGAACGATCACAGTGATTATTAAAAACACTTACTGCTGTACTCTCTGCAGGAATCACGTCATCGCCATCTTTAGGTCCAGCAGCTTCATCTTCTCTAATGCCTTCATCCCCTGACTGGCGATGCAACAAGTTTGATTCAATCCTCACTCTTTTTTTCAACTCATAAAATATTCGAAAATAACTTTCAAATGGGAGTCAGAAAAATTTGGACTAAAATCTGTCAGAAACAGGGAGCACAATAAAGGTTTGAGGCTTCTAGTTTTATCTTATAAAGTAGAAAATTGTATAGAAAGACGACACACGATCAAAAGCTCTCGGATCTATTAACTTTTTGTACAATCACAACTTGATCTACAAGTGCAGAACTGAATACCTGATCGTTGTTTCTCTGCTTCTGAATATCTCGACTCTTCACTCTGCTCATCTCCTGAAATCAAAATAGAAGATAAAAGATCTGAAAAAATACAAAAAAGCACAACTTCCATCATGAGCTCTAAACTGAAGTAAATGACATTTATTCTGGTGGCAGAGACTGCTCACCTGAGCCGACGGTCTGGCAGGAACGACGGGGGTTTCTGCAGGTTTTTCTTTTGTGGGTCTGGGGGTCATGTCTTTGCTGTCCTGCAGAATCAGAGTGAAAGATCTCTGATGAATACTGTTCACTCTAATCTAATGATTAGCTTCAGAATTAACTACATACCAGTACTAACAATTCAACGCATGAAAAGGTCTCTTGGGACAAGAGGAATACAAAACCTGCACATTTATCATTACAGCAAACTGAGAACTCTACCTTATCATGACGAGCTCTTCTTGTTTTCTCCTTGTCTGTGGGGGTCTCCTTCATCTCCTGCACCACGTCGTGATGGAGACGAAGCAGAAGTCACAAGAGACTCAAAGAGACCACAACTCACCGAGACTCAAACCTGACTGCACACAAACCTTTTCTGCTGCTCTGGGTGGGACTGATGGGGTTTCACTTCTTTCCGTCTTTTCTGGCCGGCTCGCGTTACTTTTGACCTGACAAGGACACAAACACACACACAGACAGAAAGTCAGTCAGTGCCCTGGAGCAGGAGCGCAAAGAGGCTTAAGAGGGAGCAGGTGGGAGCTGGGGAGGATGTGGTGAAGATACGAAAGAGGAGGTACGCGAGGAGGAGAAATAATCCTCACAGAAGTTGTTCAGCTGTGTGTGTGTGGTGACTGATGACTCATAAGTGACGCAGTAAATAGACTGACCAGTTTTGGCTTCTCTTTTGCATGTTTGTCTCCTTCCAGCGCCTCTGCATCTTCATCGTCTTTCTGATTGAAAAAGGACAAACGCGCATTTTCACTCTGCGATCAATCAGTTTGAACATGTTGCAATTCTGTCTCAAATTGTTCTTATGCTTTTTGCTCTTTTCTTGTCAGCCATTGATTCCCAGTCAACCAGGTTTTTCCACAACAACATTATTTGTTCATCTTGTAAAGAATCCAACCAAAAATATTTTCTCTTAACAAATGGAGATCAATGGCTGTTTTGCACATGAAGGAAAATATCCCCAAAACAGCAAATACACCCACAACCTTTAAAAGAACAACAGGTTAGTAACTGATAAAAGCCCACTACCAGAAGGCGGCTAAAGGCTGACTGACTGACTGATTGACAGCCACCTTCCCCATCAGCGAACACATTTGACAACATAGTTACTTTGTTTCCAGAGCGGAAAGGATTCAGTTTGGCCATGGCTTCAACCATGGCGTTCTGAGGACGACACATCATAACAACATTTAAAATGGGATTCCTCCGACACCTGCGAATGATTCCTCCCGTGGTTGCCACGAGCCGCATTTGCGTCAGACCTGATATATATTTCATCTTTGATTCGTGACTGAATGAACAGGTGGCAGCGACCTTTAACAGTGTTGTTTTAAAAAGCAACTTCGCTTCCTCTTGTTGTAGCAAACTTAACGGGCTACACGTCAAAACAATTGACACCAAAGTTTTGAGAAAGAGGAACAAGCTGAATATTGAAGCACCTGTTTGTGACCGGAGGACTTGTCGCCATCAGCAGCTGGATCCTCTTCATCGGAACTCATCTGCTTTTCATGCTGCACAAATGAGCCCCCAAAAAATATTGTTTCAGAGAGCCAACTAGGTGCAGCTGAATTATTTAACATATAATTGTTTGTAAAACATCCTCTTATCATAAAGGACTAAAGCTTTCTTACTTTGTTTGCACCTCGAAAGGGATTCAGCTTTGTCATCGCTCCAGCGAGTTTACTCTTAATGTAACAAAAGAAGAACAAAACATTAACAACAATAAAGAAAGATTTCTTCAAATAATCCAAATGAAGAGATGTGCAGACCTGTTTGTGACCGGCCTGGCCATCTTCATTGTCTGATGTGGCCTCATCATCAGTACTGCAGCTCTTTTCCTACAGATGACATCAATCTCAGTGTGAAAATAAACCAGAACAAACTGATTCACCTATTGATTCTTTTGAAGTCACTATGTTTATTATTAATTTACCTAAATGTGATAAAAGGCAAAACCAGAAATCCTGCATCTCTTACCTTTTTGTCGGTGTGAAATGTGCTCTTTATCATGGCACTAAAACCGTT
Organism: Malacoctenus gilli; assembly: GCA_032164315.1. Lineage (NCBI taxonomy): Eukaryota > Metazoa > Chordata > Actinopteri > Blenniiformes > Labrisomidae > Malacoctenus > Malacoctenus gilli. The sequence continues at coordinate 16,357,983 of JASSRZ010000042.1, forward strand.
CTGAAATTGTAAACAAAAACGTAATGTTTTACATAGTGAATCACCCAGTGAAACGCGAAGATGAGCCAAAGATGAATTCAGTGATTCATTTCTCTTTCATAACAACCGACCTGTTTGGTTTTGGGTTTCTCTGCAGTGGAGCTGTTCTCAGTCGCCTTTTCTGAACCTTCAGTTTTTTCTTTTTCCTGCAACAGTCAAAAAACACAAAACAAGGAAAAAAAGTCAGCAACCACCAGATTGTAAACTTAGAGGCAATCGTGCACTTTTTTTTGTTACTATTATCCTTTTTTTCCCCTTTTACAAGCTGAAGTAAACTACCTGAGATGTGATGTTGAAGGGATTCTTCCAGGTCTTTGTTGCTGCTCCAACCTGAATAGAATTCAGAGAAGGAAATGTTGCAAACTAATTCCACCAAATGCCTTTCATGTTGTGATTGATGTGCCGATGATGTTAACCACAACCAAGTGAACACATGAGACAAAGGAGAGGACCAAAAAAAGCTGCTCCTGCCTTTGAGGACTTCTCCTCCACACCATCTCCTTCTGCAGACAGCTCTCCTTCAACAGACAATTCGTCCTTCACAGAGAGAGACAGTGACAAGAGTCACAAGCAGCTCAGATAAAAAGATGAGAAGTTGCAGACACACAAAAAATACTTGGACTAAACATCTTTTGGCAACAAACAAGATTTTGCCCGATTTTGGGGTGTGAAGCTTCTTGTTTGTCAGCAGACTGTTTGTGTTGAGTCACACATTTCTATAGGAAGACAGTGAGATAAACTGACACAAACCCTTGACTCAGTTGGTCTCTGACTTTTCAATACATCATGACAAGTATGCACTGGACCACACCTTAACACAAGACCAACACACCCTTGAGTGTACTGATGTGTACTAATAGATTTGGTTCCTGAAGAAGTACGCCTGCTGAAAACAGGACGTCGGTGTTTGTGTACATCCAACATGACCAATCATCTCGTTGTTGATTCAGTCATTTATTATGTTTTTTTGGTACGGTCCTCTGTTGTTGGAATTCACGGGGTGATTCCTGTGTGGGATGCCGTTTCGCATTTATCCTGGATTGAACAGCTGGACCATCTTACCTGCGACTGAGACCTGGCAACCTTCTTTCTGAACACACCGCTGAAGATTCCTCCTTTCTCCTGAGGGACAAAAATTGTAACCGACCTTCAATCTATCTCGTTTGAATAAACCTTTTGACTTTTGCTTTGTCTGTTACGACAGGTATGAGCAGAGTGGAAACAATAATCTAACCTTTGCGGGATTCTCAGAGAGATTTTCAGTGCTGCCAGAGAGCTCAGTAGGCGCAGTCAAATCCTCCTTTGAACAAAAACAAAACATCAGTTAAAAAAAAATCACAAGGAAACGAGTGAAATGTTCCTAATTGCTTGCTTACCTGAGACTGTGTCCTTGCTCCAAAGTTTTTGGGGGTCTTTTTAAACATCCCACTAAACATCCCTCCTGATTCCTAGAAGTTTAAAACACAAGATTGTGATCTAAGAACATTTTCCACAGGATACGATCAACACGTCAACGAAGGTCCAAATGAGCTTGTATCTCGTGAGTATTTTCTTCCAGCGCAGCTTCAAAACTGACTTGTATCCATTACTCAAATGCTGGGAATAAAGTATCTTGCAAAACTCACTTTGGTGTTGCTGTTCACAGAAAGGTTGTCGGTGCTGCCCGAGAGCTCGCTGGGTGCAGTCAGATCCTCCTGACGGTGCCAAACAAGCAAGTAAGACACTCGGTAATTACATCACAACAGGTGCTATCAGCCAGATGCTCAACAAATACCTGAGACTGTGTCTTTGTTTGTTTCGGGGCCTTTTTAAACATCCCACTGAACACCCCTCCTGATTCCTGGAAGCGAAAATAAATAAGAATATCACATTGAAACAAATTTTAAAAACATTTTCACATCCTCGAAGTTGATGGTGAAGAACAGGAAGAAGAACAACAAACTGTTTTTGTTGTTTGTTTTTGTTGCAACTCCCATAAAGGCTGAAAATAACGACTGTCCCAGACCAAGTCAGGAGATTTCACAAATCTCACCTTAGTGTTGCTGCTCCCAGAAAGGTTTTCTGTGCTTCCTGAAGACTCGCCGGGTGCCGTCAAATCCTCCTGAAAGTCAGAGACGTACAACAAAATGAACCATTTTTCACACCACCATAAATTAATAAGTGTGTAGAAAGCTATTGAATACCTGAGATTGTGTTCTTGCTCCAAAGTGCTTGTTTGGCTTTTTAAACATCCCACTGAACACCCCTCCGGATTCCTGCAGACCGAAGACAATCAAAAAAATTGATTCCAGGACTTTGGTGGAGAAAAAGTTTTCTACTGGTTTAAGAAAAAAAGTCAGCTTGGTGATATTTCCTGCTTGCTGCTTACAGCCTTAAACTTGTCTATTTTAATTTTTCAGTCCCAGCACACGAACACAAGGAGCTGATCCTGCAAAACTCACCTTGGTGTTGCTATTCACCGCGAGGTTGTCAGTGCTGCCTGAGAGCTCACCAGCAGCCGACAAATCCTCCTTTAAAAAAACAAAAAGGATATTAGGACAGGATGTCGAGAGAATCAAAGTTGGATCAAAATGATTACAACTGTGAGCTGCAAACAAATACCTGAGACTGTCCTTTGGCTGCAGAAGCTTTGGGAGACTTTTTAAACATCCCACTGAACATCCCCCCTGACTCCTGGGAGTCAAACATGCAGAAACCGTACAAGTGAGTTTAATCTGACACAACATGTGTTCTTGAATTTCAAATGCTAAATTCAACATTTCGGGTGGTTGCAAATGGAGGCAGCAGCTCTTGCTAAGCCCACCTTTGTGTTCACAACGAGGTTGTCGGTGCTGCCTGAAGGCTCACCGGGTGCAGACAAATCCTCCTGAAATGAACAAACAAAGCTGTTAAATTCAAGCTGACCATATTCATAAAACCACGACAAAAGTTTGAACACCAAGATGCAACAAATACCTTTGACTGTGCCTTGGCTGCAGAAGGTTTCGCGGGCTTCTTAAACATCCCGCTGAACATGCCTCCCGACTCCTGGAAATCCAATAAATTTACTTTAAATCCACAATAAACGAGGATTATTTCCTTGTTTTTGGAAGTTAAAAAAATCTACGGATGCTGCTGCTGATGATTCAACAGGCAGAAATTCAGTGTAACACACAACCGCCAGCGACTCCTCTGAACAGCTGATGTAGGCAGGATCTCGCTCTTCCAAACACAACAAACTACAAACTGCCTATTCAGTGAGAGAGGATCGACACAGCCACCGTCTGTCACGCTACCCACTGCTGCCAGGTAATTCTCATAACTTGTGTCAGCTCAAAGACTAGGTTTCACATTGTTTACTTGTTGAGTTATTAAGTATAATTCGGGATCCACAATTTTTTTGTTCTGTGTAATGTCAATTTACACATTTTGGTTCTGAATAACCCATTTAATGGGCAAAAGTTCAGATCTGCTCACAGACAACGAATATTTGTGGTTCATTACCTGCATTCCTGCAACACTCACCTTGGTGGTGTTGTTCTCAGATAGGTTGTCATTGTCTGAGAAATCCAGAAGATCCTGGAACACACAGAAGATTTTAGGTTTCAGTTCTTCGATCATCTTCCAGTTGGTGTCGTAAGAAAAGAAAAAGGGAGGATTGTGTTTCACCTGTGAAGCCCGCCGGAAGTGTCCCAGCCTCGGAGAGCGTTTTGATTTCCCGGCAGTTGATTTTTCCTGAGAGGAAGAAAAGACGGAAAGTCTTGCTTCAGGTTTAAACTCTATAACCTCTGTCAGAGCATTAAACAACGATGAAACAGCAGCCTCACCTTAGAGGATTTGCTGTTTAGGCTGTCACTGCTGACAGACAGTTCAGGATTTTGTAATGACAAAGTGGCCTGTTAGAAAAAAAACAATACAAAACAAGCAATTTATTAACATGGAACTACCAACCTCATTTACTTTTCCATGAAGGCCTTTTGTGGAAAGCAAAAACATTCAACTTACAAGAGTTTGAAAGTAAGAGATGCAGGAAACTCTCACTCGTAAATAGTTTTAGATGTGTTTTGTATTTATAACTGATCAGTTACAGTTCAAAGTAAAACCAGCAACAAACCTGTGGCTGACCCTCTTTGGAGGATTTAGTCGTCTTTTTAAACATTCCTTTGAATGCGCTTTTCTCCTAAAACATACAAAACAATCGTGAGTTTTTGTGTGAGAATAAATTCCCACTTTGTTCAGACAAACCTTGGAAACGTCCTGCCTCCTGCTCACCTTGCCGTTGCCGTCATCCAGGCTGTCATTGCTCTCTGAAAGTTCTTTGCTGGCCGATAAATTGTCCTGAAAGCAACAAATCTCAAGTGAATACACACAGCCTGAATATGTGACCAGCCAACTATCTTTATACTATTAAAAATGTTGGTAGTTGTTCCCCAGCATCTCCCAAAAGGGATTGAACAGCTCAGAAAATATTTCACACACACTTTTAGACAAAGATCTGTTTCCAAAAAACAAAAGTGGAAAGTTTACATCAGTTTAGGAAAGTCTCACTGCCAAATTCATAGAAAACAAAAGCGTCACCTGAGCTTGGACAGATCGCTCTGTGGACTTGAGGGATTTCTTGAACATCCCACCAAACAGCGCAGCTTTTTGCTGAAAGAGGAGTGAAGGCGTGAAAATTCAGCCAAACTTGACCAATCAAAAATAAGTGGGATAAAAAGTATTTGCAAAAAGAGTAAAAAAAACCCACTCATTTGCCAAAATCTGTTAGCCCCAACCTCCCAAAACCAGACATTGCTCAAGTATGAATTGATATTGATATAGACTGATCATTATAGCAGATTTTTTTTCTGTCAGGGGGGTAATGGGGGGGCTCTGTGGCATAGTTTGCCCCGGAGCACACTGGCAGGGTGATACGGCCATGTTGACACACACCAAATCGCGAGTGTTTCCCTAAACACGCGGGAGAAAAGCGACTTTATCCACATAGCTGCACTCCAATGTGTTGACAGTATCAACTTGACAATCGGATTCTTAGGAATCGGATCGTGGTCGCGTACAATTGACACTTTCTTCACGGAGGTCGTGAAGAAAACAAAACGTCCCCCCCCCAAACACGAAAAGTTACTCACTGAGACGCTTCCACCTTCGCACTCCAAATCCAGATCCAGGTCGTCGTATCGCTCCTGTCAAAACATTTGGGCACTTTTACATCAGCGGTCGCAACCACAACAAACTAAATCCACCGATCAGACCAACATGTTTCAATCGCTCTGTAAGTGAGCTACCGTGAGACGTTCACTTACCATTGCGACAGCTGCCCTGCTCGTCTTTAAAGTTAAGTTTTATTCCGCTGCTGCGCCGGAAAATAGCAGATAAATCTGAATGTCTTAATCCTCAGTGGGGCTCTGTGTCTTCCTGTTGTTTTCACTCACTGAACTTTGTAGGTCAGGATCTTTCCCGATAAAAAAAAGAAAAAAAGAAGGCTGAAGAATAGAGACGTCCCACACACCTGTTTTTCATAATACGACGCCGAAACTGGCGGGTCCTGTTTTGTGTCTCTCCACCTGGGTTTTGTTGTTCAGGTGAGGGCGTGTCCGCTTCACCTGGGAGCTGAGGATGGACCTGGCGCTGCGTTCACGTACTGCTCGGAAAGACTCCGCGGCACTTTTCAACTTTACTTACCGTTTTTGGTCAAGTGAAACGAGCAAAACACTGCACACGAATACCCGACTAAGTCAAAGTGTAGTAGTAGATAGAATTGCAAGGGAAAATGTGTTAAGTCCCAGTCTTGATTAGTTAAACTACACAAATAAAAGCAAACAAAAAATAAGAGAAACTTGGTCAAAAGTGACCAAAAAATGCAAAACAATCAGATGTACAAGACAGACAATATTGTAATGCACAGAAATCCTTTTTGTAATTATATGATGAAGTACACTCCATTACAAAAAAGTGTAAATGCAATTTTAATAGATTTGGGCTTAAAGAAAAAAACTCGACACCATGCTTGAATAGTTTTATTGAACAAAGAGCAACATAATAAAGAGCAAATAATTTAGCTCACTCAATGTAAGCTGATATTTAAGGATCATGTCTTGAAGTGCTTGATATTTTAGCAATTTCTGTGTGAGTTCAAGCAAAGGCACATGTAAACATTAAAGCAGAATATACCCCTTTAAATAACCCAACTTGTTTTCTGCACTTATTGCACAGCCACGCAATGTATAATAAAAAAACAAAGACAAATAATATTCCCATCAATCTTTGGTTCTCTGGTAAGTACAAGTACTCCAACTAAAGTTAGTGCAACATTTAAGTGCAATTCCCATGTGTTGAACTACACAGACGTTCATTCTTTCCAGGAGAGGACGTAGATGAGGCCGTTTCCGTCTCCGCAGAGCAGCTCGGTGGGTTTTGCTGGATTCACATCCAAGATCACAACGGGCCCTTCACACACGAACATGCCCACCTGAAGGAGGACGGATTCAAATTTCAAATGTTTGCATTTTACATTAGAGAGAAAATCTTCTCAATCAAGTAAAGGTGCAGTAAATTTGCTGAGGGAGTTGATGTGAACAAATCTAACTTTTCATTTGTTGCAGACTCACTTTGAGGAAACAAATGGATCATTTCACCCTTGCAGAGTGTAAATGTACCTGCTTCTTGGTGTTTCGGTCCCACAGCTTCACAGTGCGGTCGTGGGAGGCGGAGATGATGGTGGTCTTTGTCAGCTTCAGCTGCGTGATCCTGTCACTATGAGCCTGACAATGAAAGGCAAACATCACCATGAACTCAACCACATTTCTCCGCATTTTCTGAATTGTACGGGTTTTTTTTTTTTCAATGTATGAAAACCTGTTGCCAGTCTGCATTGTCTCAGCAATAGCAATGAATTAAGGGAAATTTTCTTTGATTTTTCTCACAGGTCTTTTGTTGCACCACGACGTGAGCTGAGGAGGCTGATTGAACCACATGTTGCCCTTCATGTCTCCGCACACCACAAACTCTGAAAAGCAAAAGAAAGGGTGAATGATGCACCACATGATCACAGCGGTCACACAAAAGATGCCCGTGCCAACTGCTGCAACCGAAAGTCCCCCGTTTTTACCACTTAGCTTTGAGATGATTTAATCAGCTCATAGACATTTATATCAATACTTTCTTGGGGTTGCTTGAGAAGATTTGTACCGTTGTCTACAGTGACAGCTGTCACAAGGGCTCCGAGCTTCTTCCTCTGTGCTTCCTCCTCGTCCTCTTCAAGATCTTCTTCCTCTTCCTCCTGTTGCTGCTCCTGCTGCTGCTCCACCTGCTCCTGCTGCTCCTCTGCCTTATTCTCACCCTCCCTGCCCTCATGTTCCTCTTGATCGCCCATGTCCTGGTCCTCTTCATCCCTCACCACCTCGTCCTTCCCCTCCTCCTCCTCTTCTTCCTCCTCCTCTTCCTCCTCCTCCTCTTCCTCCTCCTCCTCTTCCTCCTCCTCCTCTTCCTTCTCCTCCTGGCTGGAGGAGGACTCAGAGCTGGAGGAGGTGGAGGAGGACTCAGAGGTGGATGATGCTTCCACCTCTGCGTCCTCCACCTCCTCATTATCTGGAGCCTCCTCCTGTTGTTGCTGCTCCTCCCCCTTTTCATTCCCCTCCTGCTGTTCTTCCTCCTCCTCCGCCTCCTTTTCCTCTTCTTCCTCTTCCTCTTCTTCCTCCTCTTTTTCTTCCACCTCTGCTTCCATGTTCACTGTGCTGAAAGCTGAATAAAGAGCAGTTTTGGGGCCCATGCTGAACTGAAAACAAAAACACAGACAAGAATGTTATTACTGGAATTTGACTTAGTAAATAAAGAGCTGCTTCATCTGTGAAAAAAGCAAACCTCCGGATTAAAGAGTGTTTAAAAGCTTTTTGGATAGAAAGGAGACATTCTGTCAATGGATCTCGTTAATATTTCCTTTTAATGGATGAAACCCGATTTCAAAAAACAACATTATCTTCATTTATGATTAAACTTGGACACTGAGAATCTGGTTCTGTTCGTGTAAAACTTACCATGAACCCGATGTTGACGACTCCTTTCTCGTCACCAGCCAGCCACATGCTTTTGTTGTCATTAGAGATTACGTCATGGATGCGGACTCGATGGTGCCAACTGAAATTAAGAAGCATCACTTTGTGTCTTTAACAACAAATTTTTTTGACAAGAAACGACAACATAAGATTTCTACGATTACCACATCATGCATTTTGTTTTCTATATTTAGTGCCCATATGGGTAATTTTGAATATGAGTTTACCTCGTGACCCTCCGGCTGTACTCTTTGCTATGTGCCACATCAAATATTTGTCCACTTTGGGAAATTCCGATCAGGAAGGAGCAGTGCATGAGGCGTACCATCGACTCTTCCACTTTGTACGACTTCAACTTCACCAGACTGGAAGCAACGGAGAAACGGATTCAGTTGGAGAGCAAAAATCTTAGAAGCACAAAAGAAAAAAAGATGCCGCAACTCAGCAGCATCAGTAATTGTTGACGTTTACCTTGCTCTGCTACGTTGTTTGTTCCAGACCAGCTTCAACACGTCAACCACCGGCCCTTTGCAGCTCACAGCTAACTGCTCGTTAGGCATGAAGCAGGCGGTGAGGATCGAGTTTTCCGACACCTGACACACAAAAACACAAAACAGATGCTCAGCTCGTTTAAGCTTTTGACAAGATGAAGAAAACTATTTTTTTGGTTCCAATCTCCCTCTTGTGGATTCTCTCACCTGCTTGCGGCTGATGACTGTGTTGTGATGCCAGACCTCCACCAAACCTGATTCATAACCAGCAAGGAACATCTCACCATCCTGAGAGTAGCTCAGGGCGACGACAGAGCTGTTCTGCTTCGAAGGACGGTCTGTACAGGAAGGAGGGTTCTTTTTTAACACCAAAATCAGATGTTATGACGCAACATTTTTGCATTAAAACAACAGTAGCTACTATTAGAAAAGTGTTCTCTCTGGGTGCAATCAGAGCAACTGTACCTCCGCCCCAGGTCCACACCCGAATTGACCGATCTGCAGAGATTGTGTAGATACTTTTGAGCTCCTCATTAAGAACAAGTCCTTGAATCGTGTCGCTGTGACCCTGCAAGGTGTAGAAGTGCTCCACCTGGATAGAAAAAGGGCAGAATGAACTGAGTGAGGAAACAGATGGTTTTCTTGAGGAAAGCTCCTTTTGAGTCGCTGCAAATCAATATCCAGGAGCGATTCAATCTGAAAACACACAGTTTATTATACAAACTAACCTGTAAGGGTTTCCAAATCTTCACTGTGCCGTCGTCAGACGCAGTTAAAACTGTCATGTCGCCAGCCTCGTTTCTCTTCTTCTTGTCATCTAATCAAGCAAGATTTTTCATTTTAAAAAAAGAGGGGAAAAAAGTCAAAATGTGACAAGGTTTTTTTTTAATGACTTTCAAATGCAAAAAAAGTTGTTTGTAATAAATTCCCCCCCCGAAGTCTTTGGTACCCATGTTTGGCAGGAGAAGGCAGCGGTTTATGCGTTGCTCGTGAGCGCTGATGTGGCCAATCTCGACGCTTGTTTCCCAGTTCCAAATGTGCAGCCCCCCCTCCGCACAGCCTGCGATCACATGATGCCCCTGCAAACAGCAGCAGCAGCAGCAGCAAACAGACCCCACTTTATGAAGACTCCCTTATTCTGAACAACCACTCGGAACCAAGTGAAATCCCTTCACTCAATCTGAAACTCATCAGTTAATTGAAAGGTGCATCTCGTATTCCACGTTTGAGGATACAGTGGTGCAGTTTGCTCACCATCGAGCAGACGGAGGTGAGGGGACATTTCCAGGAGAGCTCTTTGAGGCACTGTCCTGCCGGAAGGTCCCAGAGACAAATCCTGCCATCATTTGAAGAGCTCATCTGGAACCGAAATTCAGAGGGACAAGTTTAAGTTCATGGTGAAACAGTCGGTCACAGAATTGCAACAAAAGCGCTTTATCAACAGTAAATATACAGAATGCGATTCTCTTCAAACAACTCAAAAACAAGCTCGACAACACGTCGTGACGCGTCGTGTTGAGGACTCACCACACAGTTCGCGGTCCAAACGCAGCCAGTGATCCAGTCCCGGTGAGCGTTTGGAAGAGGTTTGGAGAGAACAGCAGGAGAGACGCTCACGTCCCACAACATCAGATCCTGAATCGGATGATGTCATGTCTGTTATGTGTGTCTCTCTTGTGACAAGACAATCGTATTTGATTGGTATGAAATGACAACAGGCAATAAATCGAGGATGAGTTGAGGCAGAGAGCCGGATAAATGAATTCATTGTTTGGTGGAGGTGTCCCCTCTACCAGGTGAAACTAAACTAAACAAAACTAAAACTAAAACAACTATGCTGCATTTTTTTTTTGCCATGAGATCATCGACAGACTCCGAAAATCCTCGGCAGGACCGTCACAGTACCTGTTCTCTTCCACCTGATAGCAGCTGTTTCCCATCAGGACTGAAGGCCAGACAGGTGACTGCCGCCTTGTGGCCCTTCAGCAGCCCATGCGGGTTCATGACAGAGTCCTCGGCCAGATCGCTCAACAGCCAGAGGACGATGGTGCAGTCCTCTACAGGCACCAAAGAAATGACACTCCATTGAAAAGACAGACACAAACACGCTACACACCTGGAAAATGCTTGTTACCACAGTGAGTGGCCTTTACCTGATGCTGTGGCCAAGTAAGTGGAGCTCTGTGCCATTGCCAGGACGCAGCCCAACTGGCAGGAAAACATTCCCACAGTCTCCAGACCTTCGATCATTCCGTCTTCTCCCCGTTTTTCCTTGAACGCTCTCAGTCGATTGTCACTCCCCGCGACCACCAGCACCTCTGTCTTCTTCTTCTTCTTTTTCTTCATGTCCACATCCACCCATAGCATGCATAGTATGGACAAGCTGATGTAGTCGATGGACTGAATCTTCTCACCTGCATTGAAAGTTACATCGTGATAACTTTGTTTCATGATTAATCATTTCCAGTGCTTTTCCTTTAGAAAAGGATTGAACACAACTGGCAATCCCGCAAGCTTTATCTAGTATTGACAGGAAGGACTGAAACATTATGTTGGCTTTTGGTGTCTCTAAAAAACAGCACATTCACAGCAATGTCGGGTCACACAAGCGCACCTGAGCCAAGGCTGTAGATCTTGATGCTGTCGAGGTGGTAACCTACGGCCACATAATCCCCACTCACAGCCACACACAGTGCAGCAGGCACAGAGGTGGCGGATCTCATTTTCTTCAGGGGAGGCTCCTGCTGGGCCTAGCGAAAAAAAAGGGGGAAATTTAGGCAACATTCAGAAAAAAAAAACACTGGATGTTTGTCACACTTTTGAGACATGAGAACCGACCTCATCATTTTTTAGTGTAGCAACTGAACGTCCAAGTCCTCCTGACCAAAGCTGAAGCTGGTATTAGGAAGACAAATCGAAACATAAATGAACATAAAACATTGATAGACTGGAAAAGTAAATCCGCAGTGTTGAATACAAATTGATGGAGGACGCACCGTGTGATCAGCGCCGACAGTCAGAAGCAAGCTTCCTCTCTCCAGGAAGGCGAGGGCCTCTGTCGCCCCGCTGTGAGCCTGGAAACAGCCCACGCAGGTGGAGGTGGGCACTGACCACACCCTCACCTCGCCAGACACTGAGCCAGAGCAGAGCATGGCGGAGGCGGAGGAGAAGGACAGACTGCGTACTGATCGCTGGTGACCACACAGAATCTGTGACAACAAGCCGGACTAAGTGAAACATTGTTGGAGTCTCCGATCGAGACAAAAGCTGAAATGTGAAGAGTTGCCGTTTTACAATCTTAGACTGATATGAGCTCCTGTGTGGGACAACTTACAGGAAGAGTTTTGTTCTGCAGCCAATTCCACACGATCACGTTTCCGTTCCAGCAACCAGCAGCGAGCAGACGATCTTCAGGGTCAAAGGCCACACAGTTCATCGGGTTGTCACCAGTGAGGGAGGCCACTTCCTGGCCTTTAGCGGAAGACCAAACCTGACCAATGAAAAACGTTTTGGTTAATGGAACCAAGTGCTGAGTTCATTGTCAAACTTCACAGTCATTGGCAGTGAAGAGCCACCTTGAGCATCGAGTCCAGTGAAACGGTGACAAGATGCTTCTTGTCTACGCTGACGTTACTTGCTGTGATTGCATTCGTGTGGCCATCAATGACGGCAGTCCTGCAAAAGGAAGAAACAGTATTTGCATGAAGAAATGATGAGAATCTGGAGGATCTTAGGTGTTGCAAATTCCTCTCTGAACTCTTGTCTCACCTGCATCCGTTCTCCACATCCCACACCTCAATGCGCCCATCGAAGGAGGTGGTGACAAGACGCCCGTCCTTCAGGAACACACAGCTCGAGATGCCATCGCAGCTGCTCACCAGTGACTTCACTTCCTGCTCACAGTCAGTTCAGACTCCGCATTAGACTTGAACAGAAAGCAGAGGGGAAAACCTTCTTGGGCAACATCTATGTTCGTACCTGTCCTGTCTGCACATTGAGGAAATGCAGCATTCCTCTCCTGGTACCGACCGCCATCAGCAGTTTGTCGGGACTCACGGCGAAGCAGGAGGGTTCAGAGCGGAGAGTCGACATCAGCTTGCTGAGGTGAAAGAGGGGAAACTTGTAAAGTTCTGACAGGGACTCCAATGACTTTTTTTTAAAAACACAAATAATGTTCAGTTTTCACACAGCATACATTTTTGTACAACTCGAAAGCCTCTTTTACAACAGTGTGAGAAATTCAGGCATTCGAGAATAACTCTGTATATATTCAAATATTTAACAAATCCTCCCACACTGACTCGTACTGGTTGAAAACCAGTTGCTCACCTGACTTCTTCTGAGTAAGACATGTTGCTCTTGTCACACTCGACAACACGGATTCCTCCTTTTCTCGCCAAACCTTTCGCCCAGGAATGAGCTTCGGTCAGTGGAGGATCCCGGAGGGCTTCCTGTATGAACAGAGCCGGCCAGGAGGAGAGAATGGAAGTGTGGCGCTGGAGGAACGTGAGGCAATTCACCAGCATGCCACTGGAGTGACCTGAGAGGAGGGAAAGACAAGCTGGAACCAGGAATCGAACACACCTGGCAAGAATTTCTGGAGGTAAAAAATTTCTAGTCTCTTACTTGACTGGCTGGATCCAAACTTTTTATCTGCAGGAGAGGCAGAATTTCAGAATCATCTATTCTGAATTATTGTTCAATGGATGAAGCTGCTCAAACGCTGCTTTAAATGCACACTGAAAACAAAAAGTTGCATCTATTGTACAAAATCTTCAGTCATACTCACTGTACAACTCGTAGGTCTCCAGAAGGTGATGCAAGAGTCCGTTTGTCACGTTTGCGTACAGAAAATAGAAGCTGGAGAGCAGAGACTGAAGCGCTTCCCCCTGCCCACTTTCAATCTAACCGAAAACACAGAAGCAAAAAAAATAATAAATCTGTAAATACATGTGCAAACAAGGTCTGCTTGACCATCATGTATGAGCTCAACTACAAACTTCAAAGAAAATTGGCTAAATAAAAAATGTTTCATTGTCTGCAGCAAATGTATAACATCCAGTTGTTGTTGTACAGGACTTGTGTCATTTGTGACTTCTCACCAGGCTCCGGGGAAGGTGCATGACCGAGTTGACCTCACAGTGAAAGAAAGTGTCTTGTCCTTGGGGATCAGCTTGCGTCCACAGATGAGCTGTGGAGACCAGAGCACTCCCACTTATCAAACAGCCTCGAATGGTTTCACATATTCAAACACTCAGAACTGTGAGGACTTTACCCGCCAGTATGAAGTGAGCTCTGCTCCTGTCACCCGCTGCTGCGAGTAAAAAGTCTTCAAAGGCTCGTTTCACCTCCGGATTGGTGAGAGCCAGCAAGTCGTCAGTGTCGTGGCATTGAGACGGACCGATCAGACTGCCAGAAATCAACAGGTGTAGAAGTTAAAACAGAGTTCAGAGAATTGAGCTGCAATCAGCTGACATAAACTGGGAATGTTAAAATGAAACAACCAAGACTTCCAATCTCGTTTAATTTGTACACACACACACCTTTGTAAATTTTGCACAATACGAGTGAAAGTTGCCATGGGAATGCGTCCTTTAGGCTTCCTGAACAGCTGCAGGACTTCCTCCCAGGTGACCTGCATGGACAGACTGTTGCATGTGTTCAGCACACTGTACAGGTCTCGCTCCTTCAGGCCTGAGAATCAAGAAGAGAAGAAGATTAAGTGAAGTAAGTTTATGCTGGAATCCTCGAACGTTTGATCTCAGAAAATCCTCAAGCAGTAAGCAACTATCGATCTCGAAAGACTGTTGCTCGTCATTTAACACACTCTAATTTGTCAGGTTTCAGCCAGATAGACAATCAGATATGCAGATCTCCTGCTCTGGATGGATTATTCTTACCTGCAGCGCTAACGGTGAGCACGGCCAGCGCCCAGCGGAGTCCGGTTACGTCTCTGTAGTGCGAGCAGAGTCTCTCGAGGCTGTACTGCACAAGCTGGCTCAGGGACTGTGGCAAGCCCTGCAAGTTCTCCTTCAGCTGAAGCACAAAGACAGAAGAGGCTCTAATCACTGTTATTGCAGCAAGTTTAACAGATATGTACATGATGCTAAATGTTCAGCAATGAAAGACCTAAAAATCAGCAAAAAGAGGCGAAGGCAAAATTCTCTCCTGCATTTGGAGACTATAAATATCACAGCACTGAAACATAACTACAGTATACAATAGTTTAAATGTAAGAGAAAAATATGTATATGAAATTAAAGAAAAATGTATCTACACATTAAAATTGTCAAACAAAACGTGTTTACTGTGACCCCAATACTTTGCTGAAATTGTGAACTTATGTTGAGAGAAGGGTCAGATGAATGAGTCATGGAGCTATGACTAATGTGACCATTGCTTTGAAAGGACCAGAGCAGAGACCTTATCAAAGGAGGCAAAGTTCCTCAGGTCTTCGCAGGCCAGGTGCAGGTACAGAGGACTCACTGCACCCTTCTTCATTATGAGCATCTGGAGCTGAAAGAGTGTCAACAGCACAGAATTATAACACAACAAATGTGGGGAAAAAACACAGTAGTGTGAAAGAAATGATTCATAAAGAAAATGAAGTTGACAAGTGAAGGAAGGAACCTGGTTGTTGAATGCGGAGTCACTCAGTTTCTTCCCAAAGGTGTCCAGTTCATTTCGAACAATTTCCTTTCTGTCCGGCACCGTGAGCTGTCCCAGCGAAAACAGGACTGTGCCTGACTTTTGGATCAGCGTTTGTAACAGAGCAGACTTGGAGGACATGCTCACGACCAAACACACACCCTGAAGACAAAAAAACAACAACACAAGTGGTACAACGAGGAATCGGTGTATGTGAACATGAATAATCTGTGCCAAATCCTACACACAAGCAGTGTGTGGAGAGATGCGTTTTGAAATTCAAGTTTTTGCTCCTGCATCAGCTGGAGACATTTAAACATCCTGAGTCTTTGCCTGCATACAACTGGATGCTGAAATGCTCCCAGAGACTTTGTTAACATGCAGTTTTGTTTGCCTGACATCAACCTTTGGAAGCTGCTGTGGGATCCAATCACAGCTGAGATGACCTCTGCCGTCCCGGACCAGATCCACTCCGTCAACCAGCAGCACCAGAGGTTTGCTCATCTTCAAATCGATCAAAGTGGACTGAAACTCCTCCAGCAAGTCTCTGATATTCAAAGAAAAGGAAAGATCCAATCAGATCAGCTCAGCTGGAAAATAAATGTTGTGTGCAGACAAAGTGATGTGAAGGTTACTTGTGTGAGCGAGGGAGAGGCGACTCCTCTGCCATTTCTTTGGTCTTTCTCAGCCACTGAACGAGGCAGCGTAGAAGGTTTTGAATGGAGTGTGCCGATTGGCTGGCAGCCGTTGAGTAGGAGATGACATGGCAGATGAGGTTCTTCCTGGACTTCACGCCGGTCCTGAGGGCTTCAGCCAAGGCAGCCTGTGTAAGAGTAAAAAAAAACCAAAAAAACAGTTTGGTCAAAGTAGTGATTGTTCGGTGATGAACTTTTAAATGCATCTTTGCAGCAGCCATAAAATATAGGTGGTTTTACCATGAAGAGAGTCTTGCCCTCTCCAGGTCCTCCCTCCACCACCATCATCTGCCCCTTGGTCTGAGCCAGCTCCACCTTCTCCACTGCACTTGACAGAAGCTTGGACCTGCCAGAAAACTGTCTCTTCAGCGCCCCCTGATGAACCTCCTGCTCGTGCACTTCTGACACGACCTCCTGCTCAGCGGCCTCCTGACAAGCGGAGAGCAAATAACTCTGTTACAGCTGCCGTCAAGGGATCAAGACTGAGGTGGAACTTCTCTTTTTCAGAAAAGTTTCAGACAGATAAAATGTGAGTTACGCACGTCAACAAACAGCTTCTTCACAGCCGTCCAGATGTCCTCAAGAACGGCCTTGCCAAAGTCCTCCAGCTTTTTCAGATATGGTTTCCCATCCACAACACCTCCCCACTCACACGAATAGCTACAAACACCACACAGCACATTATGTTGTCGTGTCGTACAAAAACCTTCACAACAAAAACGGGCAGCACTGAAACAAAGACAGTCACTTAAAACAAACTTAAGGACTCACTTCTCAGTGACCTTCACATCGTTGTCAATGAGGGTTTTCTTCAAAGTGGTCATTTTATGCTCTGCATCCTTTGACT
This sequence comes from Malacoctenus gilli, assembly GCA_032164315.1. Lineage (NCBI taxonomy): Eukaryota > Metazoa > Chordata > Actinopteri > Blenniiformes > Labrisomidae > Malacoctenus > Malacoctenus gilli. The sequence continues at coordinate 16,374,733 of JASSRZ010000042.1, forward strand.
CAGACGCAAAATCTGACCTCCAAGCTACAGGGACTGACCTGGAAATACACCACAGCATTGAGAAGATGGAAAACAACGCCTTAAAATTGAGATTTTTTCATTACATCTCACGAGTTAAAACTAAGAGAAACTGCATACTTGATGATGTTTGGGTCCCTGAAGTAGCAGAACATTCGCTCATGCGCGCTGTCGGGGTAAAGCGCCTGGAACTGACGGATCTCCATCTCAGTGATGGACAGATCTGTCGGGGCCGTGGCCAGCTGGAAGCAAAGCCAGAAGACTTGCTTGTCAGTCAAACATCTTTATCACATCTTTATTATTCAATTCAGAGACCTCAGTAATGCCTACTTGTTAATTTAAGTTTCTTTTGACGGGATATGATCATTTAAGTTGTTTGCATGAACACTCGAGAATTATTAAGGAATATCAGTTAAGAAAGCTATTACCAACGTCCACCAAAGTTTTCATTGTATTTCACAGTCTTACCCAGCTGTACTGTGGCAGGTCGGGTAGGGCAGGCTTGGGAGGCACCCGGCCGTACCGTTCCCCCAGGATGCCCACCAGCATCTGGCTGCGACACACCTCTGACAGGCACAGCTCGGTTGCTCGCTCCGACTCCTCCTCCGTGACTCCCCAGCGCAGTTCCACCTCTTGCAAGTAGAGGCAGTGTGGTGCGGCGCGACGACGGAGCTCAGGGAAGACGCTCTGCACCAAGACGTCTCGCTCAGAGTGCATGTCTCTGAAGGTGGACGAGACGAACACTCGCACGCCTTGCCACCTAAAAACAAAGCATTATACAATCATTAAACTACAGAGGTGGATAAATGCATTGGACCTTTGACCAACAACCTTTAGCAAACTAAAAGTCAGAAAAATGATGACAAGTTTTTGTTACCTCAGTTTAGGACTGGTTGGGATTGATACGACATCGCTTGTGGCCTTGGGGCCTTTAGCTCCCCCTGCTGGTTGGATATTGTACAGTTTGTCCAAGTGTTCCACATGTTCCAGCATTCTGGACGATCCCCGCTCTGCCACGAACCTGACCACAGTTAAATAGTTTATCTACTTTTTGTCGGCAGTTATAAAGATGTATTGGCCAACATTTCGATCTCGGTTACTGTATCATTTAGGTTCAACTACAATGACTTGAAAAGAATTGAAGACTGGGCACACTGGGACCAAGTTTTCATCTCAATTGGACAAAATTTGAAAAAAGATTTTTTTTCATCACAAGGAAGAAAATGGAGCTAAAAAGATTGAAATTGTATATTTACCTCAGCATTTGCTCATTGAAACCAACCAGCTCCACAGTGTCACTTCCAAGAAAACTTCGACACCTTGAGCGATAACTAAACACAAAAATCAGCATGATTTATTCAGCATACATCGCCAGGGCCAAGTGAGGTGGAGGTAAAACAACACAGACATCACGTAGAATAGACCATTACCTTCTGTCCATGAAGATTTCTACCAAGAGGGTTTTCCTGTTTGTGCTGTTCCTATTGTCGGTGAGGGCCCACTCGATTTCATCACTGGTCCAGCAGTCAGTTATCATGATGATGTTGTCCACCTGCGACACAAAAGAATTCAAAGTCCAATGGAGAGAATGGAACAGAGGGAGAAGAGAGAGAGCCTCATTCAAGAGTTTTGTGTCTTTCCAAACCAAAGGGAGGGAATATGGACAATAGCTATGAATGATAATTGATACTGGGTACTTGATATGAAGGGCAGCTTGTGCATCAATCTTTTGGATAAAGACGAGCGTTTTAGCAAGTTATAAATGAGGAGTTTTAGATGGTCGACCTTATTCCAATAAATACCATCAGAAATCAAAGAGTAAGAATGGGGGGCAAGAGTGCCACACAACTCAAACGATATAATTTCACCAAAGTGTGATATATGAAAGTGAATGTGTATCTTTATAATAAAGAAATCTTTGAAACACCAGAGACGAAATGGAAGTTACTCCCATATATGAGGCCCAAAAAAAGGACCCAGGAAACTCTGCAGACAGTATGCTCGGGTTGCATGCCAGAAATGAACAAACAAATCACAATAAGCCTTATTTGCAAAGTGAACCCACCTGATTTCTCTTGGTGAAAAGATTGGCGAAGTAGTTTAAATCCTTCATGTTATACTGCATCAGCTGGAATTTCTGTGAAGGAGGAAAAAATGAGTAAGGGCAAAACAACTTTCTAGAATTTTACAATAATCCCCTCAGTTCCATTTCTGGATAAAAAGACAAAAAAAAAAAAAGTTAAAAAAACAAACAAACTGCAAACACTGTCGGTCCGGCTCACCTTCATCTGCTTGGTCACAGTTCGGACATTATCCAAAAGAACATCCGATTCCAGCTTGACTTCTTGGCCGTGATTGTATCCAAACAGGTGGACCTGACAATCTTCAGCACTGCTGCTGATCATCAATGCGAGCAATGCTGCCGCCTCCTCTTTCTGTGAGAGTCCAAACATAGAAGAAGTGAGCTTATTGGTCATTTCTCCACCCTCACCTCTGATCATGGAGCATAAAAACAAGGCACTCACGGACGGAGCGAGCTTGTCGGTCTCTTCTGTGTTCTTCTTTCGTCTGCCGGCTTCCTCCTCCTCCTCCTCCTTTTTGTCCTTTTCTTCTGGGTCTGGAGGGAGGCAGAAGTCCTGTTTCTTGCTCCAGGCTTGATCTTCACCCATGGATGTATTGAGCAGAATGACCGTCCGTCCAGGAAGAGGAGGGACGTTGTAGCGGCAGGAGATCTGGACGGCCGTCTCCAGAGCTTTGCGGTATCGGTCCAACAAGGCCACAGTGAACACCTTCTTGCTGCATGTGACACAAGTTCAGAAATTGGTTTTGGACAAGGTGCAGACGCTAATTCAGCCGTGTCTAAATTATACAATTCATTGGGAAAGTTTGTCTTTGGTGCAAAAGTCTCCTGAAAGTCTGATTTGCGGGCAGTACCGTCAAAACATCACTGAAAACCTTTTTTTGTTATGTACTTCTGTACTTTTTCCTTTTCGGCAGGAAACACTGCTCACACAAAAGACAACTGCTGCAGGCGCTGGCTCAACATGACATAAAGTACATAAAACTTCACACAGCCATGTGCAAGAGAAGAGACTTAAATAATCCCAATTCCGTTGCCATTGTGTCTCATGCAATCTTTTTTTAAACATGCACAGACCGACATACTCATACCTGGCTTTCAGAAGCTGGGCCTTCTTCTGCTGGTACATTCGATATATGAAAGGCACACCGAGAGTCACCTTCATCCTGCTTCTGTTGGTCTCCTCCCACTGCGTACGGCTGAAGCGTTTGCTCTTGGGAATCTTCTTCAAGATGCCCCTCAGAATCTTTTCAGAGGTGGGCAAACCTGGCTGCGCTGCAGAGGCTAAAAAAAAAAAAAAAAAGACATTCATTGCACTTATTTTAGTGTGAGTGAGTTTTAGTGCAAAAATAAATAATGAAACATTTTACTCTTTAGTTTCCATTGGAATTAGCAGCCACGCCCAGATCCTGGTTTTGTTTTCACTTCATGTATTTTACCTAATGGGAGAATCTCCAGGATGACTTTATACGCAGCGAGAAATCGGAAAGGAAACTGTCGGCTTTCGATGACAGCTTTCTGTGAGAAAAACGGAAATAAAAAAAACACGATCAAGATAATTTATTGAATCGTTGGAGCTTCAGCAGATGATAAGCTGTGTGTGTTACTTTGTTGGTCAGCCGCTTCAGGATCTTGTTGTGGTGCTGCTCACTGATCCCCTGAGTGATCATGTTCCGCAAGTTCCTCAGCATCGCCATGAAGGGAAGAGAATTGCTGTCTACACACAAAAAAACCCCAAAACATAACATGTCACATGACAAATTATTCAAACAGTTAAACTTTCTTGAAGAAAAGCAAAATAGAACTCAAAAAAGACTATTTCTGTAAACAACATGTTACTGTAATCCACGAAACGCTAAAAATATTAGGTTGAAAACGAAGCGTTTCAGTAAAGACTAGGAGTTTTTTCTCTCCCAGTCATCATTATGTCGGGAGAGGGGACGCAGAAGCTGGAAGCTTCAGTCAGTTAGAAGAAGCTTCATGCTTCATTTCGGACCTATGAGCTTCTCCCAGGTGGCAGCTTTGTTCCCCTCCAGACTGAGCAGCCGTTCCCACGTCTGCGGCTCTTTGAGCTTCATTCGCTGGCCGGCTTTTTCTGCGTCCCAATCGCCCTTTAATCCACTGCGGGTGAACGATTTCTGGTCGGCAGGATACCTACAAAAAAAAAAACAACGAAATTACAATGTGCTTGCAATGCGAAACTAAGGAAACATTTTTGGGGGGGGTTGAGGAATAAAAGGAAAACAATTTTTTGGACAAATAGCACCAGAAAAATCTTATTTATTAAACTCTGAAATTGTGAACCTTTCACAAGAATAAAGGGTTCTAGTTAGACATGTGGGTTTTCATTATTCGGCTTCTCAAAGCCCTTTTGTTGTTGTTTGGGAGAGTCAAAGCTTCAAGCAGCCTCTTTTAAATGCATCAAAATGCGAAATGTGCAACTCACTTTTTCCCCAGAATGGCCATCACGTATTCGGCCGGCTCTTTGATGTGAAGCTGCTGGATCAACTTCTTCAGACTGAACTCACTCTGCTTTTTGTCCACGACTGCTTTGCCCTCGTCTTGCTGTAACTGCACACACACAGAAGCAGACACACACTCAAGTAACACACGATGACACAAAGGGAAAATGTATTCTTTCAGTATTGTCTGGGAACTTTCCCAGTTGTCTGTAAGAATTGTTCGACTTACTGCCTGAGAGCCGCGTCAGCAGAGCCAAAAGTCTGAATACGATTCTCACTAAATAAAACATTTTTTCATGTAACGCAACACAAAGAAAAGACATATTTACTTACAAACTTCTTGAGAATAGTCGGATCTGAACGCAGCTTTTTCGCCCACTGACTCAGCTGTTCTTCAGTCGGTTGCTGAATATCAGAAAAGCAAATTCTGATAAACTCATTTTAGTAACGTGAAAATTAAATAATTATTTAATATAATAGAAGTAAAAACTACTGATATAAAATTGGGGGGAACTTGGTTTTCAATTAAAAAAAGAGGAAAAATGCAGTAATTCTTATACTGAGGCTTTGTTTTTTGTAGAAGAGTGATTATGTCGTTTGTCATCATTTTCAGTCAGAGAAAAAAACATGGTGGCCTTTTCTACCTTTCCTTTGGGCTTGTTGCGGCTGTGCTTGCAGCGATGTTTGCGCGTGTTGTATTTAGCCAGCTGATACTCGTTGAACTGCTTGAATTTATCAGCCATCGCCTTCTTCAGACACGTCGGCAGAGAGCGCTTGAAGCACTGGAATCAGAGGATCGTCCACCTCAGAACAAAGCCAGCTCCCCGGATCCCGACACACACACTGACCTTCCTCCAAAAACTTACTTTCGTGTAGATTCTGACCACCTCCAGCCAATCAGACGGCAGCTGCACCGCGGCACAGAAATATCTGCGAACGTGTGGTTTTGTTGGGCCCAGATTGGCAGCCAGAGCCAGCAAAAAGTTTGCAGTGATGCGGATGTTCAACTTCTGTCGAGTGTACAGCGCCACCTAGATGGCAAATAAAGAGCAATAACAAGTGTTCAAATGTCTTTTTGCAGAGACTCTGAACCGTTGGTCTGTTTTGCTCTCAATTAAAGCACTGCATCTAATTACAGAGACTGTTTTCTTGGTTGTTTTGTGCAACTGATGAACTACAGAGGGAGGATTCAAACCGGGTATGGATTGAACACCGAAGATTCAGAAGCTACCAAGTCGTTAGAGATTTTAAAAAAATTTAAAAAAAAAAAGTCTTCAGACGCACTTTCAGGAGAAACTCTGGGTCGCTGGCAGAAATGTCCTTCGAGAGCTTGAGAATCTTAAACCAAATGTGGTCTTTTGATTTCCAGCCCGTCTGGCCGGGAGGCGTCGTCTTCATGACCAGGGAGCAACTTACAGCATTCAACAGCAGGTACTGAGAGACAAAGAGAGAAAACAAAACAAAACACCGGGATCGGGTCATTTCAATCAGCACCACAGAGTGAATTCAGGCACAGGTGTGAAAATGCGCCGAGTGAACAAATATCCTCCTACTTTTTTCTCTTTGAGCTCCTCTTCCAACTGTTTACTCCCGCTATCGAGCTCCGGAAACTCCTCCTTCAAATCCATCTCGATTTGTTCTCGGTCCTCCGACTCTGCGACTTGGAACTCCATTGCTGTCACAGCATCTCTCTCCTCCACCACTCGCTCCTCTTCAGACATGTCGCTTCCTTCAGAATACTGGTAAAACACAGAATATATTTGAAAGGTATTACCACCATGTCTTGGGATTGAAGTGAAGTGAAGTAGATTGTGCAGGAAAGACAAAAGAGGGGTCTTGCACACCTCGCTTGTTTCTTCAAAAGAAGACTGCATCGCTTCGGATATCTCCTCTCGCTCTTCTTGTTCTCCTCCATCACCCTCCTTCTGTTGCCCCCTCCCATCAGGGGCAAGAATTGAGAGAACATTTGCAAAGCGACTGACCAAAGCACCACTGGACACGGTGGTAGTGAGCAGAGAGTCATTAGTGACAGGGCAGGCCAGAGAAAAAGAGGGACAAAGTGAATCGCTCGTGAGGAACTTGTTCTGGGTACTGAGCAGTGGTGAGGAGAGAGATGACGGTGTTAAGGAGGAGAGGAGGGAGGAGGAGGTAGAAGACAGGCTGGAGGGTTGAAGAGAAGGGCAAGAGGTGGGCTGCGCTCCAATGTTTACAAGTGGCGAGCAGGGCTGGGTTGTCATCAGGGAGGTCTGGGTGAGGAACTTATTCTCGAGATTTGGAGGAGAAAAGTTCGAAGACAAGCTTCTCCCACACGAAGCTTGCTGCGGCTGCACACTAGGGGCCACATTTGTCTGCTGCAGAGTCAACGCCCTCATCTCTGCAGGGGGGGAGAGAAAAATCACAGTCACAAAAACCTCTCAATCGCAGACCTCACTGGGCATTAGGGTGTGCAGTTCAGCGGCATTCTTGTTTGAGCGAGCATTGTGCTGGTGTGATTCAAGGGCGTGTCACTTCAGAAAAACCACCCAGGACAAGAGGGCAAAGTCTGCAAGCAGTCAGCAAAATACTGCAGCGCTGAAACAGGTCAAAATAGTGAGGAAACTCACATAAAGTCCACTTCAAACACCTCACATGAACACTGAGAGCTCAGCTTGCAAAATAGAGAACATTTATTATTCTATAAAATTGACCATCGATCAAAGGATTATGCGCAGCCAAATCTCAGCATCTCTCGACGTTATCAAAGGAATAAACATTCAAAACACGAAACTTTACGACCGCGAATATACTCAGATGTTCCATAGTAACCTTCTTGATCGTAATGACTCGAGAGTTTTGAATAGGCGTGGCGACGCAGCCAACGAGTCCCGACAAAGACGCTCAAAAACCCACCGCAGACAACCCGCAGGCGAAGCTCTTGGCTGCGGTCGCCGGCGTCGTGTAGCTAAGACCGTCAAGCGCTTTGCGATGTTATCATCGGCATACGAGGCCTTGAGGAAGACCACCGACGCTCATTTCCAGTAAAACTACCTCAGCTGTCCGACTTGTCGGGTGGAAAGAAGAGCGCCGATTGGTCAGTATTACTGTGTACTTTTTTACTGTAGTAACGGCAATAAGCGCGCAAATCGAAAGCTTTTTCAGCCTTGGTTCAGATGTTACGACCGTTAAGAAGTAAGAAGATACAAGAATGAACGAAAACTAAAAAAATTGACTTATGGTGTTGGATTTTTGAGGCGTTTTGATTGGAGAGTCAGCGTCTGAAAAATTACCGTAACTCTCTGTGCGCGGCTCAAAGAGGAAGCGAAACTGCTGTATTTCCGCTGCAGCAGTGAGACGAGCACAGGGCGAATAAGAAAGGAAAATGTGGGGAGTAAGGACAAACTGAGGCCGGAGAAGCGACAACCAAACACGAGCCCTCTCCTCACACAGCTCGCTTGCCAGGTATTTGTGGCTATTTAAAGTCTGAACGGGTTGTATTTAGCGTCGTGAGGGTCGTTTCGAGGTTACACCGACCCCTCGTTCTGCGCTGCCTCGCTTTGAGGAAGCAGTCTAGCTTAGCCAGCTGAACCCAACTAGCCTGCTCGAGATGGGGACGAGAGCGAGTCGCATCCAGGAAGACCCGGTTCCCTCCGCGTTCGGGAAAGACGGCGCCAAACGGGACTCCTACCGGCGACCCCGCTGTGCCAGGCCCACCAGTCTCGTCGTCGACTTCTCGGGGAGCTTCGAGGATACGGAGGCCAACCGGAGCCGATCGGAGGAGGGCAGCGACTCGGACCTCGGGCTGCACGGCGCGAGCGCCGACGGTAGCCCCGCCGACCACCACAGCATCCCCTCCAGCATCAGCCAGGCGTCACCTGCGGACGACAACAACAGCGAGGGGAAACCCGAAGAGGACGGCAACATCAGCCCGGAGGCTGCCGTCGACGCGGAGCACCAGCCCGGAGAGGAGACAGGCCGCACGCCCCACCGCACGTTTTCCGAGCGGCTGCCCGGGAATCGCCACTCTTCCTCCCGCAGCGTTGGCGCACGATCCGCCCGGGTTCGAGGCACACACCAGCGGCCAGTCTCAGAGGCTTGGATCGGCCTCTACCGAGTGAACAACCGCCATGGCAGTAAGTTGTGTTTTAAAACGGAAGCTGAGCGTCTGTGCGTCTGAATATTTTTGGAGTACCACAAAGCCTAAATTGGCTGCTCACTCATTTGTTGTTTGTCTGGACAGGTAATCACACAGCTGGCCTTTTTTTTTTTTTGAAATTTCTTTTCCACATGGGATTAGTTCTAATTTAACACTAAATTTCAGGAAATGTATGGTGCCTGATATTATCTCTAAAAATTGTGACGCAATCTGGCATCTGACTGATGCTTTTGCGAGACAGCCGATGTTTCCCAGAGAAAAGTTGTGGGTGACTTACCATAAATGCCAGCTCTTATTATGTACTTGCTATTTCCATTTCGTCAGTAGGTGTATTGCTTGGCACCAGGAGTGTGCAATCATTGGGGAATCCTTAAATATGCAACACAAACCTCTAAAGAAGCTTTCAAAATAAAGCTGAAAATTGAGGGTTTTTTTCAGGTTCGACAGTGTTTCTCCCAATGCTGCTGTTCTCCCCTCGTTTAAATCAAAATGGATTATTTCAGGAATTTAAATTCCTCGCCATCTAATCTCCTTTCCCCCCTGCTTGCATGCTGACTTAAGTCATCAGAGACCCTATTGTATAAATCAGAGCTGTGGCGTAAAACTGGAAGCGGTGACATACATGCTCTTTCATGTCACAAGGCCTGCTGACAGGCTGTCGGCGTGAAATCCTGCAGCATGCGTGTTTCATTCGAAGAGCTGTCTGGCTCTTTTTTGCTTAAAAGCATTAAACCGGGGCTATGAGCTTGCAGATAAAAGAGCACACGCACTTCACGATCCGCGGTGAATCAACAAACATATGGAGACGGCGCCAAGGTGACGGGAAGCATGTCATCTTGAGCCAAAACACGGCAGCGCGTGTGGTGGGTTTCCCAGGCCAGCCCCGCTAGCAAGTGTAGGGAAATGGGTCACAACTTCACATGCCCGCTCACTGCTGGCAGCCGCTCATAGATGGAGGAGGGGAATGTAGGGCAGAGAGGAAATGTTTCTGCCTGTCCGTCCCATTCGAGGACGGCTCCGGCGTTCGCTCTCCCGCGGGCCTGAGTCACTGTTTCGAGTGGTGCGTACAGTCGAACAAAGTTATTTCAGGTCAGTTACATTCGCTCCCACAATCCCAGGGATGAGCGGGCAGCATTTGCTCCGACTGCGCGTGTTCCAGTCTGCTCTTTGGTATGTGGCGTCGGCCTTTGTGAGCGGGATATCTAAACACGGCACCACTGCCCGGAGTGACGAGTGCATCATCTATCATTTATATCTCGCTGTGACACAGCATGTTAATCTGGGCCCTGTTGTGCCTCTGCCCATCGCAGATATCCGCTGTCCTTTCTGCTCAAAGCCTTACCCGGGGGGTCGCATTGAGGATCACCTGTTGAGCTGTCTCACGTCTCCTCCTCTACCTTACAACAGTAAGTATCACGTTCCAACAGCTGTGGTGTTTTGGGTTTGGGATTTTTTTTTAGAGCCCACTGATGCATATTGTTTTGTTTGTGTAATCACAGCGGACGTGCTCAGTCGAGACAGCGGAGAGTGTTCAATCTGTTTGGAGGATCTGGCACAGGGGGAGACCATCGCCAGGCTGGCTTGTCTCTGCGTTTACCACAAGAGGTACCTCGGCTCAGTTAGTGGAATTCTAAGAATAAACTTCATTTTAAGGTTTCTGTTCAGGGCATTGAAGGTCATCATGCAATAAAAACTACATCTATCATAGGAAAAAATGCCAGAATCAGTGGAGTGAACGCGTAAAACCCAAACACCACCTCACACAGATGGGTTGAGGGTGTGTAATCTCCCATTGGGAACACCACTGGTGTTACTCCCAAGTCCAGGAACGCGTACCCGTCCTTTAACAGAACCACCTCTGACAGTCTCATGAGCACAGCAGCTGGGGAAACTCTGAAGTCAGGTAAAGCACACTTGGCAAATCTGCTTCGAAATGGTCCTTCAGAATCCTGGGAGACGTTGTTACTCTGCAATGTGGCGCCTTGGTTTTGGTTTCACGCGTAAGGGAAGGGGTTGTTTGTCCCTTGTGGTCACGCTTCCGACTAAAACAAAGCCAACTGTCCTTTCTGTCACATAATGTTTTCGAGTTATCTTGGCAACCACGAGTCGTCGTAACATAGAGTCAGCCTTTGTAAAAGTTAGATAAAAGTGACCATCACACGCATTGAGCGTTGATTTAACGTTCTCAGTTTGACTTCAAGAGAAAATATATTTTGATGATTAAGTTGCAATGCCGGCTCTTTAGAGCGAAAGCACCAAACTCGTGTGTGTTTTGAGTTGACCATGAAGTGTTTTGTATTCAAAGCCCTAGGTGTGGCTGCTTGGCTGCATAATTGACGTTTTAATCCACTCAGTAGGGCAGCTGGGAGTTGGGAAAAACCCTAAAATTTTCAACGCACACAAACAGAGGTGGAGGAGCGGACGCACACCACTGACAGCTGCACCAGCGTCTTGTGACACAGTGACTCAGAGACACAGGAAGACGAACTCATCTGAGATATTTCGGTGTCTCCGCCTCTAAACCTGCTCCGTCTCTCCACAGCTGCATTGATTCCTGGTCAAAGGTGAAGCCCTGCTGCCCCGAACACCCCTTCGATTGACTCGCCGGTCACACGTTTTCTGCACAGTGACCAACCTGACTCAGGTACATGCTGACCCAGAATCACAGCCTGACCAGGACATGCCCTCAACTTTTTTTATGACATCCCACATTCATTTTGTGCTCATCAGTTTCGAACCAAACCTTCAGCTTCAAATAGAAATATAAGATGTTTCAATCTGTAAAGATGCCACAAGCCCGTCAAGCTTTTGTGAAATGTGTTCTTTGCATCCACTTATGAAAGAGAGAAGCATTGCAGATTCACTGGCTTGTTTCTGTAGCCCCCGCATGTGTGTTACACACCATCACTGGAACTGTCGCTGTCGAATGAAGGAAAACACCCTCAAGAACGCGATGACTCATCCGGCGTTTGGCCCAATTTCACAGGAGAATACTGACTAATGATGATTGGACACAAATTTAGCTCAGATGAAGAGCGAAATTAAATTATTATAATGAATGGAAATTTGAAAAAAAAAAAAGTCTCAAATGAACAAGGCCTTTTAAATGCAGAAGATGAAAGTCGAGTGTCCATTCAGGAACTTTTTTCTGACGGATAAGTCGAATTTATTCATTGGAACTTGTCTGAGAGAACAAATCGTACCATTGATATCACACCAGCTCTTTTTTTACACGGAAGGTTTAATCTTGTCTCTTTGAGCTTATCTGGTGGAGACTTTTTTTGGGCATGTTATAGATTCCCCACCACTCCCAACACTTCGGTTTCAGACGAACGGCTCGTTACAAGAAGGCCTGACAGGGCAGTGGTAGAAATTTATTGGTAGAGCCTTAAAATAAGTTATGGATTTGTCAATGATCCACCACACCTGATGCAGACGGCTAATGCCTAAATGACTAATTATCGGGCCCTGCAAAACTCCATAACGAGCTGATCAATAGGCGTCAGGTTTGTCGGACGTTGGGACTCACCGGAGTTGTACATCACTGAAAACTGTACTCCTGAAGTGTGAGGTGCATTCAGCATAGATGGAGCCATCGCAACAACACACAGTTTAATGCAGAACCTCTACAACGATTTCAAGGCACTAAAGCTGTTATCAGTAATTTTTCCAAAGTCAGTATTCTGATGAATCCTTTATTATTCGACTCAACTGTAGTTTGTCACACGTAAACTGATTACGTGCAAGTTCTCACAACTCCACATTTTCAGTAAATTTGCAGATGTGTGTTTTTGACGAGCGCTCTCTCTCTCTCTCTCTCTCTCTCTCTCTCTCTCTCTCTCTCTCTCTCTCTCTCTCTCTCTCTCTCTCTCTCTCTCTGTCTTGCTGCAGGAGACTACACTGAATCCCAATAAAATCCCAATAAAAATGTGTATTTGAACAAACGACAGCCCAGGGGGCCCACTGCAAATATTTGAGTGGAGAACAGACGATCCCAAGAGGAGGTTCCAGCTCGCGACACCCGATGCGCTCCGCTCGGACCGGCCCATTCGAACTTGATCTCTCGACCTTTTAACAACCAAACCTTGATGGTAAAAACAGCCGATCTCTTATCTGTGCTCGGGAACTGCGCTGGGACGGATGTGGCAGGCGTTTCCTCATCTCTTCGGTGGACTCTGCTTGAAACGGCGGATCTTATAAATATTACTATTACCCCAGAACGATCTCGAAAAACCTGCGGAGGAATGCAACAAAAAAAACAAAACAACCCAACAAAAAAACCTGACAAAAGCAAACAAAAAAAGTTGTCTTAACTGTGACTCTGGATCTTCTCCTGTGTACTTTTACTTCCTCCGACCGGGATCGCTCATTTTATCGAGTGTTTTGCAAAAAGAGTGTTGTTCATGTCATACATGGGATGAATGTTTTCTTTCCTCGGCTCACCCCAAATGAACCAACCTCACACTGAAAGCGTGAACCGTTTCCACGGACACATTGCTTTACTCTGAACCAGCTGGAGGTTGGGGGCTTGCGTTTCGAGGGACGGGGGCTGCAGCTGCTCGGTGTTTTCCGTTCTCTTATTACCTGTAAACATTTCAGAGGAGGTTTTGGGCGTTTTTGTGAGTAGGTCAGTTTCTCGTAGGTGGTTAGTTAGCGCTGAGTTGAAGATGCTGCTACTTGATGAGTTTGTAGAACGGTTTCAGTTATTTCGTAGGGCCCTAGTAACGCCTGTTTTGGCATCAATCTGTGCACTTTTGTCCCTCAAAGCTTTTTTTTTTCCTTCTTTTGTTACCGCCCCATGTCAACATAAGGTCTGAAAAGTGTGTGTGTGCTGTGTTCAGATGATGACCAGGGGCACATTATGTCCTGTGGATGTGTGAATGAGGGAGGGAGTGCGTGTGTGTGTGTGTGTGTGGACGTCCGTAACTTGCCAGAAAGTCTGTTTGGTCGAGTGGTTTACTTTTTAAAAAAAAAAAAAAAATTTAAATGCTTTTTCTTTTTTCAATTCCTGCCGGTAAACATCCTGTTACTCATGCCGTTTGGTACGAAAAGGTCCACATCTACTTTGGGGATTTTTATGCCCCCCCCCCGCCCCATCATTGTCAGACACTCTCCGGGGTGTTGTCCAGATTTTTTTGGACTGCGCCTCGAGCGACGGTTTTGCCATCTGGTTACATGAGTGCCAGACTGGGGGAGGGTTAAAGGGACGGATGGATTGAGGGATGTATTTGCGGGGCATATTTACACCATGTGGCAGCAGCCTCTCTGAGTCACTGCAGGCTACGGACAGCTGATGGTTAATTATTACATAAGGAGGCCCCACTCTGTTTCCTGCGATTGATTTTCAAACAATTATCACATTTTTGATAATTATCGCTCAATGTGTTCATTGGCTTTCCTTTGCGTGTGTGTGTGTGTTGGTTGCCTTTGCCTGGTGAAAGGGGTTCTCGTGTAAGCAGGTATTTGTAGTGTGTTTTTCTTGAGGGCCGAGATGCTGAGCCCGGGACGTAAGGCTGCTCCACAGATGCTCTCTCACACAAGTTGTGCACAAGCCAGTGGAAACTCCAGCGGAAAGAACAAAAAAAAACAAAAACATGAATTGATTGCTAATGCTGCCTGCTCAAAAGCTGAATGCGCGCCGTGTGTTTAACTCCCAGCGCTGGCAGGGGTATGGATCAGTTCGGAGGTCAGCCGGGAGGTGAGCCCAGCGCCCAGGCTCCCTTCTGGCAAGTGTGTTCACCCCCTGAATCTGTTTTTTTTGTTTCTTTTTCTACTTCTCTGGTTCCTGTTTCTCTGCAGTCTGAGGTGCTACAACTTGTCCCGCCACTCGAGGGCAGCCCTGTGCATGTTTCTCATATTTTGTATTGGAGACTAGAAAAATGATGCCAAAAGTCTGTCTGTGTAGGGAGGGAGGGTGGGAGGGTGGGTGGGACTGTGCGAGAGCGAGCAGAAGACGAGCTGCATCGATCATTTGGTGTTACATTTGTTGTGGTGATAAGTTATGATGTTGTGTACTTTTGGCTGGGAGGGGTGGGGGTGTTTGTGTTTCGGAGGGGAGGGGGGCGGGTGATGGAGGTTGGGTTGTCGACAAAGATAACGGACAATCTCAAACCCCGCGTTACCTTTTTTATTTACTTTCTTTACCCCTGCTAAGCTGTGTGGTGCAATACCTCAATTTATACCAATGCTAGCTAAACGCTCTGTGTGAACTAGCTGCTCTCCAACCAAGGACGGTATTTTGTAATTAGAAAAAAAAAAAAGCCCCTGAATCCTCGGCTTCGAAGCACAGGGGGCGCCGTGTCTGCCCTGTGGTTCCTGACCGACGCATTGGATGGAAATGTGTTTCAAAGAGTCACCACAGCGGTTTCTGCATCCCCGAGATATGGACAATCTGCCTTTACTCTGGTATAAAAACAAATTGAATTTTATTTATTAAATTGTAAATATGTAATGCAATTCAAGAAAATGGCTTGGTCCTTGTCTGTTCAATATACTGTTTCTAAGCTCTGATCTTTTGTATGTCTCAGAAACTGTTTTTATATGTATTTTTTACAATAAATATGTGTGAGAGACGTTTTGTCCATGTCTGTTTCGTCTGTCGTATTTTCAGTGTTGAACCGTTTGTTCGTGCAGTGAGCCGCGACCGTGAACTAACGCGTGTTTGGTGTTTCGCATCATTTCCAGCCAACAGAACCCCAGAAATATAAACATTAGATGACGTTGATTGACTTTCTTGAATAGGCTGAGCTAAACCATCTGCATGTTCTCCCTGTGCATGTGTGGGTCTCCTCCCACAGACATGGGAATGACTTTCTGTCTGAATCTAACATTATGTAAACGCTGCTTTCACATCTTCCTTCCCTCTCCTCGTTTTTTCTTTACCGAGTGAGAAGGTGGTGAAACTGCACTCACAACGAGCCTCCAAAAAAGGAAGGAAGACGGTTTTAATCACACTATTGTGATGCAATGTATTTACTCAGCATGGCTGAATTACTAAATCAGCAGCATCTTACAAAAAGTGATCCAAGTTTTACTGTCAAAAAGCATAAAACACTTCAGATCATTTTTTATACCCCCAATATGATCTAAAATTATTTCACGACAACTTAGAGAAATGAATTTTTAGTTTTTATTTTCTTATTTTGTTCCAGTCTTGAATAAAACCTTTAAATTCCACAATGATTTAAAGTTTGGTGTCCTTGACGTTGGATGCTGATGGTTCATGCGGACGTTCACATTGAGAGAGAGAGAAAAAAAAAAGAGGTGGACTGAATACATAAGACATAAGAAGCAATACAAACAATAGTGCACATATTGAGCAGAGTAAACCTGAAAAAACACTCAGCCAATCTAGAAACAACCCCCCCCCCCCCACCCCCATGTTCAAAGTGGTTCTTCGTCATGCTTGGACAAGTGACAAATAAACAGCTACTGCACAGCTGCTTATAATCTTGTTTTAGCTGTATATTGTAGATTATTCTTGAAGCTCTGGTGAAAAAAAAACTTCATGATCCTGCTGTTAATTTTTATTGCCTGATTTAATATCAGAATTATTGAACCAGATGTTAAAGAAAATACACCCGCTGTTGCTGAAACATCCCATCCCGAAATCTGAGCAGTCTAACAGGAGCTTGCTTGACGTGAAGCATGATGAACGAGTGCGTCGTCTCCGTCTGACGAAGGTGGGAGATCCCCAGATCTCACGCCGCCGCCGCCGCCTCACCACAACGACGAGTAGTTAAACTGGATCCGCAGCAGGTACCGCATGCGGATCTGGGCGGGGTCGTAAACGATGAACTCGTTGTAGAGGAGTGAGTAACCGCTCGTTTTGCCAGTACTTGTTTTCTTGCTAGGCCCCATCGGCACGGTCACGCCATCCCTTAAAAAAAGCAAAACAAGAAAGGTGTCAGATGGGAAACGTTGACTTTGTTTATTGAATCTAATTTGGTGGAGAAAAGGGAGAAAGAGCCAAACTGTCGGGAACGCGATGTCAGTCCGTTAGTGGATGAGTCACTGCACTGCAAACAAGGACCTGCATTTACTGTCCTGACTTTCATTCAAGTGTCTTCACTCTAAATTGCTTCTTTTTGTGCCAGAAAACCCTCTGACATTTATATGAAGTGCTCAAAAGGAGCCCGCTGACAACCAGATCTTAGGCTGTTCAGGTTGGATCCTACTGGAACACAGATTTTTGAGAAAAAAGCAGGAGAAGACAACAAAACAGGACATGTGGCATGTAATTGCGGCTTCCCACGGATTTAAAAAGCGAGTCAATAAAGTTTGACATCATCACCGCACCAGATTACCACCTGCATTACGAAACTTTCCCTCTCTGATAGTGTATCGATTATTTTTCTTGTGTAAGAGCAGCAACTCCAGCTGATCGATGCCGGCCCCCCTGTATGAAATGCATCGGCACAATGAGGCAGACTCACAGCGTGACTGAGTTTTCGGGGTCAGGCCCCGTCTGTCCCACGCCCTTGGTGCTGTGTTTGCCGGGTGGCAGATTGTTGGCCTCGTAGTCGGCGTCCAGCAGCTCGTTGCAGTCTCCCAGGGCGACCTGCGGCCGCACAAACAAACCATGAACACAGTCACTGTAAATGAAGCCAAGCATCACTGAGCATCCCTCACACACTGATACAAAACAGGAAGAAGTGGGGGAAAAAGAAACGAAAACTCACTTCACACAATAGAAGCAATCCAGTCTTGTTGTTCTGACTGGCGAAGCAGTAGTTGGCGCTTTTAGATGACATGTCGGCGAAGTAGACACCTTTACCAAACTGGAAAGAGAGAAATACCAAGGTTTACGCTGCAGCTCTGCCCCAAAACTTTGGGAGGAAAATCCTCACAACCTACCATGTAACCGGTGACGGGAGCTTCAGGTGGGGCCACGCGGAGACCCTGGCTGAGGATGCCGACCCAGTTGGAGAGCCGGGAGCCGTGCCACAGCAGGGTCCTGGATCACACGGAGGAAGACGCGTTTCAAACCAAGATCTCGAAATGGGATCAAATGCAACAAGAAAGAGTCGTCTTGCTCACTTGTTGTGTATCTGTGACAGGAAGTTGTTCCTCTCGCCGTCTCTGTCCACTGAGAAGATTTCGACAACAGTCATGGTGTAGTCGTTGTGGGTGGAGGCGTGCGTGGACTGCAGATACTTCTCGATCAACTTGAGGAAGGAGGGAAAAATAGAGTTGTTGCTCAGAAAATAGAAAATATTACAAAAATACCGACTGAAAACTACAACATAACTACATTTTTGAACCCCACTGACTTTGTATTCATTGGTGCTGGAGTCCAGAGGCTCCAGGTTGCAGTGAAGCGAATGATACTGTCGGTCTGCTGGATGTTCGTCTGTGTCTCCACTTGACTGGACCATTTTTACTGCAATCTGGATGTCACTCAGCGCCTTCAAACCAAACAGCAGACACTCTGGTCAGGCACAACAGGTTGATAATCAATCACGACGAACCAATTGTCAGCACTCAGATCCAGTTCACCTCCAACAAGGCGATTTTCTCCTTCAGCTCTTCCTCCGAGCGGATGATCGGGGGAGTTCTCAACCTACAGGTTCAGATATTTTAGTTTGCAAAAAATCCAGCAGCAGTAGAAATAATTGGAATAAAGTTAATAAGCGTTCAGCGCCGTGCGGTGGCAAGCTACTCACCCAAAGTCGTGAGGGATGCGGGTGTAAAACTGGTTGCAGGCCTCCAGCAGTTCCCGGTTGCTGCCCTTTGTCTTCAAACAGTCCTCGATTCTCTTCAGCGCCGCATAGCCTGCACGGATCTGCTCTGTGGTCAGCTTGCCTACAGGTAGAGAAAAGGACAGTAAACTTTAGTAAAACAACACATAGCATCATAATGAACTTTTAAGGTTTTCCCCTCATAGTTTTTCAAGTGTGAATGATTCAAGATTTCAATTTTGCAAAGTCAAATTAAAGTAAATTCACACTCCTGTTTCAGTTCCACGAACCGAGAGGCGCTTTGCGGGTGTCAAACTTCATCTCCAGCACACACTCCTCCATGGCCTTCAGGTCGCAGATGAGCTCCAGGAGAGACTGAACTTTCACGTCCAGCTTGGAAATCTTCTTTCCGGCTGCTGAATCCACAGTGGTCGTGTTTTCCTCCTGCAGCAGAGACAAACCTGGATGACGTTTCCTCTTCGGAGAAGCTTCAAGGTCAAAATAGAGTCTTTTTTTCTGCTCACCTTCTCATCCGTGCTGTAGTCCATGAAGACCATGTCGTACTTTCCGGCCACCTTCTCAAAGACCGCCCGGCGATCCCAATTGTTCATCGTCTTGTCGAAAAATCTGCGAGAGACCCAACAGATTCCCAAGTTTTCACAGACTTGATATTTCCAAACGTTTTTCTAAATTTTTTCTGCTGGCTGCCCACTCGCGGCTCTCACTTTCTTTTGAAGATATCTTTGGCCTTTAACAGGTCTCCACCACAAGGAGTGAGGCTGCTTTGACCAGCTTTGCCCACTGGAGAAGCAACAGAGCTCAGATCACATCAGCAATCACTCTGAGGAACTCTGATGATCAGTTATAGATTCACAGAGCAACAGCGAACAAACTCATCGACCGCTCACCTCTCCCCCATCTGTTCCACACACTGTAAGCCTTGGCGCCGTCGTCCTCCAGCAGCTGGATCACGTAATACTTGTTGTTGTTAAACTGAAGATTCGTCTGCAAAATAGAAGATGGGGACAGGTTTTTCTTTTTCTGTTCGCCCTAAAATCAGTTCTCCTCACATAAGAAGAGACACAGATGTCATCATTTATGCATTTCCCTCCAACCAAACATCAGTAAAGTGCCGTTCGGCATCTTACCTGGTTGAGCATCACGTCGTAAACATCAGTTCCTTCATTGTAAACGTGAGCCTGGAAATGAAAAACAGAAAGTTCACGAGCAGGCTCGTGAAACAAACTGAAACAACACTTATTCCTGCCAAAGACTTTCTGTGACCCGGCGTGCCGGATGTGACGGAGGCGGATCACAAGCTTTGTAAGTGTCACCTTGCCCAGCTTGGCTTTGCATTCAGGGTCCACCGGAGCTTTGCCCTTCATGACCACTGTCCTCACGACCTCTGTGGCAAAGATCAGAAACACAGTGATGGTTTGCTGCATTTAATAGCAGCTGGACGCGCTCGAGCGTGGAGCCCTCAGGATGTTCGATCCAGGCTACCTTCAGTTTTTGGTTCTTCTTTGACCGCTGCTTCTTTTTTAGTCTGACTTTTGCTTTGTCCTCTCTTTTTCTTGGCTGCAGGCGGCTCTTCCTCCTCTTTGACCTGCGCTGCTTTCCCATTCTTGGCCGACTCCTCACCGGCTTCTTTTGTTGAAATGCAGAAAAGAAATGATCAATACCACCCGAATCATAAAACATCAATCTAATCATGAACCATGAATTTCATTTTCTTATTTAGCTGAGTGAAAACAACTGTCAGTTTAAAAGTGTGAAATTCCAAATTTTAGTGACACCACTTTTTAAATGAAGGTGGCAGAAGTGCTTCACACACCTGCCTTCACCGTCTGGGAGCGAATTTTTCTCTTGTACTTTGTAACAGGATTGATCTGAACCATCTTCTTCAGGTCCACTTCATAATCCGTTCCCGAGCCCAGGCTGAGAGTGACGGACGTGTCCCCCGAAGAGACGGCCGAGTCCAACAAGGCGCAGGTAGCGTCCGGGTACGGCTGCCATTGTCCGTCATCTCCCTTCCACTGCCACACTGATGAAGAGAGAGCGACAGGAGAGCCTGGTAAAACGTGGTTTCACGGGACCATAACAGAGTTCTAGTAACATATCTGCTGTTAATTCTAGCATAGACTAGGGTCATTGCAGGGTTCACAACACTGTATACTTCTGGACTGAGTCTTCAGAAGTTCAAATCGCTCCTTTCACTCCCTGTGTTGTCTCTGATGTTGCAGTCTGCTGACGCCACCCTTTGCCCTTCTTCTGAGGGGGGGGGGGGGTGTCCAACCACCACTGGGTCCTTTCAGACTGGATGGCACATATCTGAGACCCCCACTTCTCACCCACATCGAGTGGTGCTTCCCATGTTCATATACACCTTGGTCTCTCTCCAGGTGCACTGATCCTGAAATGATGCAGACTTCCTTACACAGATGGAGCTGTGACTCTGACCATGGTGCTACAATGATTTAATGGCTCTGAGCTGTTTAAAGATTTCAACTTTAATAGTCACGAAATTTGTTCAGTGTATTGCTATAATATCCCCGTTAAACATAAAGCCTTTTAAAATTACTCAATAATTCATCGATGCTCCTGCAGGAGCTTAATCTAAAGCGGGATTGTGGTGCCAATGAACAGCATCCTCCAACCCTCCGCCTCCTGTGGTGGAGCTGACGGGGGACTTGCCAGGAAAACCCGCAGACCACCTTGAGGAGAAAGTTTTGATTTGCATGTGGAAGTCAGGTTGAATTAAAGTGAAGTCAGGTCTGCTGGTGTCCTTCTTGAAGGTTTATTATGATGATTCCCAGCAGTGATCTGTCCTGACATGTCCTCGGTCTTACCGGAAAGCTAAAAACAAAACCAAACAGCGCAACCAACCTGTTTTCGACTGGACTTCCTCGCTGTCTGTCGCACTCGGGCTCACTTTGCTGGAACCTCTTGTTCGCCTCATAGCGCTTTATTTATATTAACGGGCTATTTACAGTGACACTAACGCGAAACGCTGCGACAATAACTTGGGGCGGGAAACTTTTTTTCTGGTTCCTGCAGCCGTTTCCTGGTGAGACACAGCGGCCAGTGTGCAGCAAAGATCGTTCAGAGTCAAGATGAATCACTCCGGTGTGAAAACCAGAATGTAGCCACGCCGCAAGTACTGGCGCAAACGAGGAGTTGATTTAACCTAAAGCTTAATTAAAATAATGCATCTTAAGTCCATCAGGGGACGCAAATATATATTTTCATTGGTCATTTGTACATTAATATAAAATACTGACAGAACTGTCTTCTAAACTTGTAAACAGTCATTTTATTGTGTTTTGTTTTGTAGATATTTGTTTTCTGTAGGGTTTTGTTGATTTTTTTTTTTACCATCAACAAACATTCTACATGTATCGCGCTTTGATAGGAGAGTATCGTAAACTAAGCGCGGAGTGAGTGTTCTTTCCGTTCTTGGGAGGGAACAACAACTTGGTGTGTAACGTTCCGCCTCAGCCGACGGTCGGAATTATTTTGGTAATGGATCGTCTCAACCTCACGCCGTGGACGAGGATAAGCCGTAGTTGCACTAAAAAATCCCACAACCACTGATCAGATCCTGGGGAAATGGCTTCTCGACGTCTCGGTGCCGCTTTTCTCTGTCATGGGGCCACGGCGGCGAGAGTCCCATGCAGGGTGAGTCCGATCCGTGGGTGTCATTGAACGCAACGTCTCAGCCATGGAGGTCAGGAAGACAAGAGTAGCTAAAGAGGAGTGTTTTTGAGAGACCAGAGCCCCGGTTGGTGTCACTGGTACATATAAGCAACTCGGTGTTTCTGTTTTCTACTTTAGTGCTACACGCTGGCAATGAGATTCTGCCAGCGAGCGCTGCCATCGTGGATTTTCCATATCTTGCTTTTCTTCTATTGGTACCTCCGAAATGATCAACTTTTTTGTGACAGGTTCTGAGTGCAGCAGCTAACCCACAGACTCAGGTGGACTTCCTGAAAGGAGAACCACACAGGAAGCACCCAGGTGTGACCAACCTGAAGACCCTGAAACTGCCTCAAGAACTACAAGTTGCAGCTCAGTCGATCATTCACAGTAAGCACAGTGATCAGACGACTTAAACTGAAGATGTGATGAAGTGTCTTTATTCTGGTGCTCACTAAAAGCATGCTGGGCCGCTCTTCTCCCTTACACCTGAAGGAACTCAAGTACCTCGTCTCCAGGAACGCACTCACAAGCTGTCAAACTTCCTGTGGAGCAGGAAGCGAGTGATCGAAGACTTGGCTTTAAGGAAAAAAGCTGTGAGCCTGGAGAAAGAACTGTGGGAGGAAGCCATGAAGAAGGGAGGAGGTGGGTGAGGGGGAAAAAACTCGAAACCAAGAGATTATTGATTGACACAACAGCTCTGAAGAAAGATGACTTGATGCAGCTGATGAAATAAAGCATGATTCGCTTTGCAGATGTTGACGAGCAGTTGCTGAGTGAACGCATCACGAAGAAGGTTTTCTCGGAGCTCCGAAGAACAACGTATCACTGGACTCCTCTAAAGTAACACAAGGCTCAGTTTGAAGCACTTTGTTTTATACATGTGCCGGGAAGAATAAATATTATTTACTTCTCAATCAACGAGGATGTGCAGGTGTAAGCCTTCCTTTAATTACGTGAAGTAAAAAAAAAAACTTGTGAGAATTTCTGCATGCAATATGATTTTGTTACAAGGTTTCTGCAAGCTGAGCTCAGGTTTATGGTGGCGTTTTATAGAGTTGGAGTTCGAAATGGCTGATCCGTGCACGTGGTTCGCCTTCTGCCTTTCAGGTATGATGAGGAGCTGGGTGTGGTTTACATGGCAGCTCGGCTCGCCGGAGGCTACGCAGCCGTGAGGAGGGTTCTGAATGAGGTGAGCGTTTCAAGGCTACAGAAGCAAGCTTGTAACTGGAAATTTGGATTATTGAATAATTGGATGAAGTCTTTCGAGTATTGGTTTGAAATGTAGGTTGTCATTTCTGCCCTGCCAGATAAAGAAGAGGGATCCTTCGTTTGCCCCTCATTCGCTCCTGGACTTTGGTTCTGGCCTGGGAACAGTTGCCTGGTCAGTCTGCAGCACTGGGAGGGTTTTGTCTCATTGAAAAAGGGAAATGTAAACGGGGCTTTGTCGCTCACAGGGCGTCCCACTCCCACTGGGGCGACTCATTAAAGGAGACAGTGTGTGTGGACAGCTCAGGACCCATGAACATGCTGGCAGAACGACTCCTTAAAGGTACACAGATTATTGACTTTTCAGTGTTTGCTGAGAGGAGTATTTTTTTGGCTCGCGGGTGCTTTTGTTTATATGTCTGATGGTTTATTTCTCAACAGGTGATGATGAGACAGCCGAACCTCACATCAAACAAGTGTATTTCAGGCAGTTTATGCCTGTTTCTCCAAAGGTGAGACCCGCTCTGGTAATTCAGCAACAGAAAACTAGGTTGAGGGACAAGGAGACAAAAGTATTCAATATTTTGTTGAAGTTTTCTCAAAATGGAAAGAATTGCTTCACTAGATGAGTAATGCAGCTCATCTATTCATGTTATTTTGTCAAGTCCAAATCTTGTTTTTTTCCTCACAGGTTCAATTTGACTTGGTGGTCTCGGCTTTCACTCTGTCAGAGATTAGAAGTGTGAAAGATCGAGAAGAAGCAGTGTTCACACTGTGGAGGAAGACTGGCTCGTACCTGGTTTGTTGAGAGGCAGCAAAGATGACGTGTAATCGTCTTCTGTGAAATCGGATCATTTGTAACTTGTGATTGCGTTTCACTTTTGTCTTTTGTTTTAGGTGCTGGTAGAAAACGGGACAAAAGAGGGCCATCAGATACTGATGGAGGCCAGAGACACTTTATTGAAGGTTTACACAAAAGCTGCTTCTACATTGAACAGTTTTTTCCCTACTTCCCCCTATTGACATGGCTCTACCCTTCTCTGTTTCTGCTGTTTCACCATTGTAGATAAACTAAAAATTAAACCTTCGGTTTAGTCTCGCAGCATGTTTGAAGTGCAACATTTTTACCTTATTTAGAAAGATAATATCAGGTGCTTTTCCTACTTTTATTTCCTGTCTTCACTCACTGTTTGACGCCATTTTCGAACTAATTATACATCCAGCTATTATTGCTTTGTAATACCTTGTTAAAGTTAGGTTAGGCTGGCAGCCGGTACGATCACCTCAAGCCAAAATAACAGAATGGAGACGAGTAAAGCAGAATAAGTGCTGCTGGAAAAGCCCAGTGCAGTCGACTGTCTACTGACCACAGACGCGTGAACTTGACCGAAGTTGTTCAAATTGAACCTTTTTTGTTTTTGTTAGAAACAAGAGAAGACGGTTTACGACTCCAGGCCCGCATCCGTGTTTGCACCGGTACGTTTCAACCTTCACCTGGATTCAGACCCTGTCAGAGAGTCACCGGCTCACAGAAACTCGTCTCCGTTCCTTTATTTCTCCAGTGTTCCCATGAGCTGACTTGTCCGAAACTGTCCCATGAGAACGTCACACCCTGCAACTTCCAGCAGCTCTACCAGCCTCTGCTGCTCCAGGGGGTGAGAGTCTCCTCTTGATGCCATAAATGTCTTCTGGTTTTAAATAGGTGTTTATTAAAATTTTTGGGACATTTTGGTAGAAAGCAATTTACTGAATTATACAAATTCATCTCTAAATTACATGTTACACTCTGCAAAGACAGTTCTATGTACAAAAAGTTAGTCTGCTTTTGTTTACTGCCTCAGCACAACACGCATCAAACGGAGAGGTTCAGTTACCTGATAATGAGCCGCACACGGCCAGCGGAGGCCGACGTGCCGGGCGTGGACTGGGCCAGGCTGATCGCTCCGGTGCTGCGCCGAACACGACACGTTCACTGTCGAATGTGTTGCTCCGACGGACAGCTGCAGCACTTGGTGGTGACGGCACGGAAACACAGCAGGTAAACATGCTGCAGCGCTTTAAATTGAATCCAGCTTGAGGTTTTTAATGTGTTCTTTCTAAAAATCAAAGATTTTGTATGACTTTACAGGAGATTTTGAAATATTTTGTAAACACAGCCAGTTTTTCTATATTTTTTTTTACTTAACTCACAAGAAATTAGGCGAACATATCGACGAGACCTGTTGTAATTCTGTCCATATCAGAACCAAACACTTGATCTGCAAGTGATGCTGCTGGTCTTGCTGTGGCTGCTGTGACGTGCACTGACCCTGCCTTTGGGTTGTTGCTGATTTTGTCTCGCCAGACACGTGTACCGCTGCGCTCGTAACAGCGACTGGGGAGATCAGCTGCCCTTGATTCAAAATGTCGAAGAGGACGACGTCAGTGATTCAGAATGAAGGGACAGCAGGTGGCGACGTGCCGTCTTTGGACCCTTGCAATGTTGTCATATTGAGTCATTCAGCTTTCTTCATCACAGTCAGTCACTAATTAACCGTTTTCTTAAACTGGATGTACTTTGAGCTGAAATTTGATCATAAAACACAATAAAAACAGACCAGTGTCATCTTGCAGACTTCATTGCTCAAGGTTTCCTGCTGGTCATGTCTGGGAAGGTGTGATCCTGAAGGAGTGGTGCTGCAGAAAAGAAAGCATTTGAACAGTCTCTTCCATCGAGTTCAAGCAAAATGGAAATTTTATTAAAGTTGCTGTTGGAATTAGACGATTAAAACCAGCCGCAGAACAATCTGACCCCACAGGATTTACATCATGTTTGCTTGAACCCCATTATGTAAATATCAACATATAAATACAGCAAATGCGTTGAAACACACTCATCCGGTTAACTCCCAACAATCTGCTTCAAGGCAGAAGTTAGGTCTGGGTACTTGTACTGGAATCCAGTCTCTAAAGTCCTCTTCGGTACAACTTTCTGGCCTTGGGTGAGGATCACCGCCCTCTCCGAGCCCATCAGCCCATTCATGACAAAGCCAGGCACAGGAAAGATGGTGGGCCGCCTCAGGGCCCGGCCCAGTTCTTTGGTAAACTCGTAGTTGGTGTTTAATGCGGGCGCCACTCCGTTCAACACTTGTGGCGAAGGAGCGGGAGCGTCAGCAGTGGTCTCCAATGCGTGGGCGATGATCCCCGCAAGGTCAGTGACGTGGATCCAGGGGAACGGCTGCCTACCGGACCCCAGGGTGCCCCCCAGGCCCAGCCAGAAGGGAAGCATCATTTGTTTCATGGCGCCACCGTCACGACCCAGCACCGCCCCTAGTGGTCAGTAAGGAAAATTTGGATGAGAATTAAGTTTTAATACAAAGAAATGGATCAAAATGTGGAAGAAAAATGAATGTGTGGAAGTGCAGAGGACTTTGTCTACCTTATAAACAAAAATCTAAATATCTCGGTGTGGCTGTGGAACAGTGACTCTGTACGTACCGGGCCGAATAACAACTTGTTTGGTGGATTTGGCGACTTCTTCCGGAAGCAATGCCGAAGCCTCCCACTCTTTCACGAGCTTGGAGAGGAGGTCGAATGGCGCCCACTCGCTGTCCTCCGTGTACTGAGCTGTCTCACTGGGTTTGTAGCAAGCTGAAGGTCGAAATGAGACACGTTCAGCACAATCTCTGTGGGTCTGCATCGGACTGGGCTCCACATCAGCGTGGTAGACGCTTACCTACGCCAGACACCAACACCCAGGAGTGCGGAGGACTGGAGGAAGCAGCAATGGCTTGAGACAAGGCTTTAGTCGTGTCAATGCGACTGGAAAACAGGTCCTTTTTATAGCTTTCATTCCACCTGAAATAAACAAGTGTGAGGAAGCTCAAAGCAACCATTTTAAATCGAGATGCAGCTTTTTCCCTCCCTTTGAAACTTAAGAACTTTGTCAAAGTCTATTTTCAAGACACTGGCCCCACGTCTGCCAGATGTCTACACTGTGTGGTCATTCAAGTGAAGCATCTCACCATCGAAGTGGGTTCATGACGTTCTCTCCAGCCAAGTTGACGGCCCCCTCACACGGTGGGAGGCCGTTTGACTCCAACTCTTTCTGCAGAAGAATATAAGAAGGGAAATAACAGGAAAAACATCAATAATTGAAAATAAATGTGAGTAATATCAGCACTGCACAGAGTGAAGATGCCAGTTGTTAAATGTTAAGAAGACAGAGGAAACCAAGCCAATCTTGGTCGTAAACGCTGATCCTACCCAGGTTATCTTTCCTGGACCAGCCTGGCGCGATATCACCGTCACCTCATGACCTTTGTCTCTGAGCAGGCGAGTCAGTTCTCGACCCACAAAGCCAGATCCTCCACCTACAAAAAAAAACCCACAGGAGAGCATCTGAAGTATATTCACTAAGTCCTCAGTGAGTGGAAACCACTTATTAACAGGTTTTGGTGAAACAAAGAAAAACAAAACTTGAATTTGTTCAGAATTGCAAAGTGGGGGTCACTCTGCCTTGAGAGTATCGCAAAATACTTGAATTGCAATAAAAGGTGAAGGGACAAAATCGTAAAGACAGCCCCGTCACTGCGCATGCGCCGTCTACATGCTTACAAAACAGACTTCTGTGGGAAAGAAACACAAAAAATGATCTTGCAAAATGTTTAATCCTAACGTTGACGAAGCTGTTCTCCTGCTGCTCAATGTAAGCAAACAATGAATACATACTGTCGGCTACTGTCACTCATTTTGCAGCGTTACTTTGAGCTAATTGCTAACATGTCACATTGACCTTTCTAGCCCCCTAAAATATAAGAAAACTCGTCAAAATCGCACTCACCTACTAAGACTCTCATGACCAGACAAACACGCCTTCAAATGTGGAGTGAGGTCACTGGACGTGGGTACCGTGCACAAGCGTATCGTATGATGGTCCTGCTCCGAGTGATTTCACAGAAGAGTGCAAGTTAATTTGAGCCAGCGGGCTGCCGTAGTTTTATTACGTCCGTTTGTAGTCCGTACTGAGTGGAGAAGTTGTTCCCGCAAGGAGCGCTGCCAGTTTAAGGCCAGCTGTCATTGGTTTCATATGAGTCAGGTGCAATTTGAAGTCAATGAATAACTAACAGACTCTAGGAACAGATTTACCGAAGAGCTGCTGCTGTTTTATGTATCAAAGTAAATCTATAGGCGTTCAAACCGAAGTTTTGCAGTCAAGGTTGGGTGATGGCGAAGAGTATAGGCTTTTATTTCCTGTAAGCTCAATAATAAACATCCTCTACCTTGGTAGTTGCATTCATTTGATGAATGATAATGTGGAAAACATGAAGGTTATTTGTGGTAGTTTTGTACACTGACTGAATTTACTGCAGCTCGTAGGTTACTTGGGTTATCAGGTGAATGTTGAAGGCAAATACATGATGGCTGTACGAGAGAGATGCAATAAAGATGAAAGAGTTGTCATTTTGTAACAGTTAACCAGTGGTGTGTCTGAGAGGAGCCTTCTTTTTTGTTTGAGATTGTGCGGCTCAGTTTGTGCATAGTTTGCAGCTCAATTATTGTTCTGTTTACGCGAAGTGCATAAAAAAATAATTACTCAAATGATTGGTTACAATTTAACTACATACTGGAAAAATGGTCTTCTCTATTAAACTGTGGTATAGAAAAAGTCTCTGTTATCAGTGTTTGTTTATTGGTGGTGTTTTATTAGGCTGCACACCCGGAAGCGGAGTCTGACGGTAAACACGTGGTTTTGATCAGCAGATAAATTGGGGCGCAGCTTCATTAACATCCTCTCAGTCTGCGTCGTCGATGATGGTGGTCGCCCGTGTGGTGTCTGTTGGGACAACGCCAGCTCGTAAAAAGCCACATTCACGGTATGCTCGTGTCCAAATACCGTCTCACGTCGTTCACGTCGCAGTTCTGGTGTCTATTTACACGCGTGTGGCTGTTTTGTTGCGGCTATTTCCGCGCATTTGATCTTTGTTAGCTCGCTTCCTCAGTAGCGCCATAACCGACCTCATGGTCCGCGCTAACGAGGAACTCTGGAAATACTCCGATACATCCTGCTTGAAAGTGATTAATTTGAGCAACGTCATGATGATCTCGACGGATTACACGCTCCTTTTAGATTGAAGTGATTTACAGATTTGAATCCCGCTTAATCATTCTCGGATTTTGGCGAACAAGTTTCTTTAAAGCTTCAATACAGCTGTGTTAAATACACGTTTGTGCGCACTTCGTGTTGTAAACGTCGCTTCAACACATTTCGGTAGGATTTTCATCTGTAGCCGTAGATACAGTTTGCATCCCATCTTGCACCTGCTGCAGGACTTTATATATTTAATGATCCTCAACAGCCCGTCTGTGTAAAGGACACTTTCATCTGCAAGTTATGAGGTCAAACCTTTATGATGAGCTGCAGTCCGTGTTTCACCTGAACTTCCTGATTACGCTCTTACTGCACTGATGGGTTTGGCGCCTGCAATAGTTGGCAGGGTGTTTTGTCTGTCCCGCTGTCAACACTGACTTCAAACTTCCTTCTCTTTTAGGTTTTAAGAAAAGAAGGTCCTGCAGGTGTAAGATGGTAAGATCCCATTTTGTTTACAGCAGCTCAATCTGGTTGCCTGACTAAGAGACAACAGTATTTGACTGGATTGTTAAAGATCTTTTGTCTTTCACAGGTGCAGAGCATGGCTGAAGGCGCATTGTGTTTTTGTAGCTGAACAGTTTGAGTTGAATAAAACTGAAGTAAATAGAAATTTGACAGTCCATTTTTTCTTCAAACTGGTTTTTGTCAACTGCAAGTCAAAACATTAAGGCTCATCTCATCCCTGCTGAACTCTCGCCATTGCAACAGAAGTACGAAAACATTCATTTATTCACTTGAATAAATTCCATCAATCCTCATCGGGGGGAATGAAGACCTGAGCAGGTTGAACTGAGTTTATGAACTGAGTTTAAAGCTTTACTAAAATGCAGTTGGGTCAATAGTGTTTATTCGACAGTAGAAACAAAATTTACACTTGTCCAACATGTTGGAGTCCAGCTCCAAACTTCGAAAAGCAACTCTAAACTACAAGTCTGTTCGCTACTTGCTTGTTGGACAAAAATGACGAATACAAAGCAGTTTCTCTCTTTAAAAAAAAAAAAAAAAAAAAAGTTTATAAAGGCATCATGTGTTACAGCATGGAGTCAAAAACATTTATTTGTGCCCCTCCCTCTGGCTGCAGGTGATTTTTCTCACCTATTTTGTAACCACATTTATTTACAGTCTTGTTTTTGGCAGAAAAGAATGCAGTGTAAAGACAAACAACCTGTTCAAGTGACTTCCAGAATTGTAAAGTGAGTGAGACAAAAGTCCTGCATGTGATTTAGTTCACTGCCTGAACATAAAGAGAGGAAGCTGCACGATCCACGTGCAACGTTACTCATTTTTAACGTGTCCTATTTGTGTCCAAAGTCCGTGTGAGCACCAAAGGTCATTATATATTTCCGTTTTGTCCAGTGGAAATTGTGTTGGTGTTGGAGTCCGCCGTGCTGCATCCCTGTCTCCCCTCGGCTCGACTCTTTTTGTTTCCGTTCTGCTCCGACGCTGTGCCCTCAAAGAGTTTCGCCATGAACGCTAATCCGTTCTGCTTCATGTAGGACTTCCCAGCAAACGTGTAGAGCACGGGATTAGCGCAGCTGCTGATGAAGGCCAGAGCCGAGGTCACGGCGCGGCTGGATTTGGCAATGTGGTCCAATCTGCAGGTGAACGCAACGTATTCAATCACAAATCCAGCTACATCACCTATGACACCTTAATCAGTCATGTTTGTTGCAGGGCTGATAAAATCAAGTGCATCACAATGAACGTGTCAAATCTTGTTTGTATTGGTGCAAATGTTTGATCACTCACATATCTCGAGTTGGTGAATCTGGTGGGTACCATTCAGTTGCCACCTTAAGGGGAGAAAGCAGGATGACTCGAAAGTTCGATCGATTGCCTATCAAGTGATTTGTCACTGTTGCACACTGTTACACACCTGCATCATGTTGATCACATGGTACGGCAGCCAGAAAAGGCCAAACATCACCACGATGGCCAGGATGAGGTTCTCGCTGCGGACCTTTCGCCGAAACTTGGTCTGCCGGAGACGTTTCAGGATCATGACGTAGCTGATGATGATGATCACGTAAGGAAGAAAAAAGCCCGACACGGTCTCGAAGGCGTACTGAAACCTGACCTGTACCGGAAGAAACAGGAAGCAGGAACATGAGTACCTCAGATTAATAACACTGTGTTTGAAGTCTTCGTGTTGTGTTTTTGCTTGAAGCAGAAATGATCATTTTATTTAACCAGAAAATCAAAATCAAACTCTTTCAAGAGAAACAATTGGGGTAAAGTTGTGCTTTATAGCTATAGCTAAATTTTGTTTAACATGCTTTGCTTTACTTTTTAATTTTGTTTTCATCATTTGCACATCGAATTGGCCCCATTATAAAATATGTAAATAAAGGAGATTTAATTCTTGACTTCCACAAAGTGCACATGATTCTATATTATTCATGCACCAGCCGACTCAGTCTCTGCAGGAGTTCCATGCTGTCTGATTTGTTTGCGACATGAATGACGAGGCAGTTGACGCAACTGAACCATGTCAGACGGGAATCGCTTGCGACGAGGATTGGGCAACATTGGTGCAATCCAGACAACCCGTTAGTCCGCTGTGGAGAATCAGCACAGTAAGAGAAGATATGTCTGCTGGGCTCTACTCACATGCCGAGGAAGCGTGTGATTGGGCGCACACACCAGCCTGGTTTTGTTTCTCTCGTCACTGTCCTCCCTCACGTCTCGAAAGACCAGCGAAGGGATGGAGATCAGCATCACCAGCACCCACATGCCCATGATCACCCTCCTCACAACCTTCCTGGTGATCTGGCGGGACACTCGCCGAGGAAACACCACGGCCACCAGCCTATGGACGCTCATCAGCGTGATCAGAAAGATGGAGGCGTACATGTTGGTGTTGCACAGGTAGAACACGCCTTTGCACATGGCATTGCCGAAGACCCAGGTCTGCTTGGCCAAGTAGATGATGAAGAAGATCGTGAGGGCCATGAGGAACCCGTCGGCACACGCCAGGTTGAGGATGAGGAGGGTGGTGACCGAGCGGCGCCGGATACGGGCCAGGATGCTCCAGACGATGAAGAGGTTGCCGGGGACGCCCAGAAGGAAGACCAGGCCGAGGATGAGGGCCCCCAAGGTGGTGGAGAAGTCATTGCTCACCACGCTGTTGTCCTCGTGGTTCGTCCCGTTCACTTTGAAGACGTGGAAGGAATGACTGATGTTTGTCATGCTGGGGGACATAAATCAGACACTTCAACGAGATGTTCATCAGCGCCCAGCAGGAAGGTTAGAATTACTGTATGTGGCAAGTCAGCAGCAGCATCCTGCAGGCAACACTGCATTCGTTCAAGATATTGGTGTAAAATGTGCTTTTCTGAGCAATGCTATTGGACTTTAAAGCCTGTCATTGGTGCTGTGGTTTGTCGTTTGAACAAAGCCAGGAGACACTAAAATTCTGCTGATGTGGAGTGAATTCCAACAGTTCTCAGTTGTGCCAAACGACTGAACCATTAGAAAGGACTTTTATGTTTCTCCAGTTTAACAAGCTGTTGATCACAAGCTGTCGTCCCGTTGACCATAACAAGCCGGATAAAATGGCATTCCAGTTTAAATGACTTCACGTAACCACTTTCAACTGATTTTTTTGGGGTAATCTGATTAAACTGGAGACAATCTGATCAGGAGCCGCCTAAAGGACACATTGGATTACTTCCCAAAGACAGAGCTTGGTGTGCGGCTCGGTAAAACAGGAGGCCAGTTGTTGTCAGAGAGCCACATTCGTATCATCACAGAAATGTATACTGTATATATGAATGTTGTGGCCTCTTCCTTTTAGGGGGGCCACAGGGGAGGCCAAGCTTGCTGTTACACTGACCTCCTGTGAAACTCCCATGATAGTATTAATACAAGTATCTGTACAAGTCAGACATTGTGAATTTTTTGTGACGCGGTGAAATCTTTCAGGGAACACTTGAAAAATACTTTCCGTTGCTATATTCAGCAATTGTGATGTCTCCACAGCGTCAACTTTCTTCATTAGACTAGAAAAAGGCAAGTTCCTCCTGAGGGAAATTAATTCTAACTGATTTCTGAAAAAGAGGTAGTTACAGAAAGAAAAAATACAGGAACAAAATGCGTTTTGAATGGGTTCCTGGAGTATCAAACTTGCTGTCAATACGTGAGCTTGAGTGGAACGTCTTTGACTTCCCGCAGGTGAGATGATGGCGTTCCCAGGAGATAATGATGAACGGCAACAGTTTGTTCTCTAATATCAGACGGAAGGCTCTCCTCACAGAATGGATTGATGTGCGCCACTCTGACGCAGCCCTTAAAATATTTCCATCAGACCTTGTAGCCAAGTGTGTATCTGCAGACAGCAGCATGCTAAAACATGCCAAGCATCAGCAGGGCTGCCTCAAAAAACAGCTGTATTTCGACACCCTCTTTGATTCACAATGATTCTTTCACAATGTCCTCATTGCTCTCCCTTTTACTGGACTCTTCCCCGTTGCTGTGACCGCACTCCCACCCGGTGACCTTTCCACATGGAAAACAAGAATTAGGAGGAGGCCACAGAAGGTCAAAAAATGAGACTAAACTTGTACACTGCAGTAAAATACACAGGGTCCCTGAAAAGCCCCCTAAACATTACATGAATCACAACAGATACATCACAGGAGGGATGGCGGGAAAGGGGAACCAGTGCAGAGAATGGCCATCAGTTTCGATGAGAACGAGATATCAAGTCCCTGTTTCCTGATTAAGTACTAATTTCCCTGCTCTGGTTTTAATAAACATCACTGTTTATATTCCCTGGATGGCCGTAAACCAGAGCGAATGTGTAATCAAAACGGATCAAAACCACATTTGTGTTAACCGTATGAAATGCAACAGAGACCTCAAATCAATGTTGTTGGAAAAAAGTTGTTTTGGGGGGGTTTTTCTCAGAAAAGAAAAAATGCATTTTAACTCATTATTAGGCTGATAAAACACATCAAATGGTTTTGAGTCTAGGGTGAAACAACAATGACAAGTGTCTTGTGAAGTCTAATTGAATGACCCCACTAATTTGATCCTCCAAAGTGCAGTAAGCTTATTTTGCAGACAACTAAAAATGCCAGTAAACACAAAGTGTCAAAGGGAAGAACAGGAAAAACGAGATTTAAGACTTTGCAAAGAGAGAAAACTCAATTTTTCTTCATGTTTTTTAAAAATCTTTTTATGTTATCTGTTATCTGTTTTTGTAAATAAACTTTTTATTTGTTCATTTACTAAAATAACAAATGTTCCTCTGTAGATGTTCTATTTTCCCACCATCAATCATGCCAAGAAACAAACCTCTGCATAAACCTCAAACAATGAAAAGAAGGTGTTTCACTGAATCAGAAACATCTCGATTGGCGTGTCCCGAAAAGTAAATAAGCATTTCGAAGAACAAAACAAAAGCAGGGATGTGGCAGAAATAGGTGAAACCAGGAATGAACTGGAGATGATTTTGAAGTTAAAAGTCAGCGTGCTGTAATGGCACCAGGGCGACTGACCTGTCTGTTGAGATGCTTCTTGGTGATCGGTATGCGATACTCCTGTGTTGTCCACCTCTGACAGTGTTTCTCTTAGCTCAGCATGTAGTAAACTGAATCACGTCCTGCCTTGCAGGCTGTAACATGCTGGAGTTTGTGAGTGTGGGGCGGAGGGGTGTGTCCTTTCTTAGAAATGTCACTCCTTCCCCCCTTTCTCTGTGTGAACTATCATTTATCTCGACATGATCTGTCAGTGGAAATATGTCAAGTATTTCTGCTGGAACCTTCAATGCATGGAGTCCTTTTTGGAAACATGGATGCATTTAACTTGTGAGAATAATCCTCCATCATATAAGGTAGAATGAATAATGTGTGTCCTGGGGCGCTCTTCTGTTCCTCTCAGCCAACTGTTGTGTCATGAAAGGACCTTAGAAATGAAGGTAATTGTAATTCTTGCACAAGCCCCATGTGTCATGGACGGTGGGCACACAAGCGGAAACATGCGTATAGAGCTCACTCACTTATTAAACCCACCATCACTAGTTCATACATGTCTGTCACTGATAGGAATGCTGGTTTCTACAATAAAAAAAGAGGATGAACGCTCCAAAGAAGGTGCTGGAAACACCAAGGGGGCTTTTTTTCCCTTTCATGAGACAGTTAAGGTATGAAAGGCAAGTGAAAGCCTCAAACTGTGGCAGCTGTCACACAAAGACTTATAAC
This sequence comes from Malacoctenus gilli, assembly GCA_032164315.1. Taxonomy (NCBI): domain Eukaryota; kingdom Metazoa; phylum Chordata; class Actinopteri; order Blenniiformes; family Labrisomidae; genus Malacoctenus; species Malacoctenus gilli. The sequence goes on from JASSRZ010000042.1 coordinate 16,410,343, forward strand.
CCCACAGAAATAGTCACGATATATTTCACCACTCTGATTAGATAACACTGTACTGCACAGGATGTTTTCTGTGTCACGAAAAAGTAAAGTCAGGTGACACTTATCTCATAACACACAGTTTATGTAGGTGATTATATGGGTTGATATAGAAATAATAGTCTGGTTCTAACAAAGGATTGTTTTGGTTATTTTGAGGTGAAGTGGGCAAGAAAAGCAAGAAGAAGATCTGTAATAACATGATGTTAAACATAATAACAATTAACTAAAAATATATAAACGGCAAAAATTAAGAGAACCAATATATAGAAACCATCAATACATGACAACAGTAATTTTTTATTATTATCGCACAACCTAATTGTTCACCACAACGCTCTTATTTTCTGTTTATTTGCTGTTCCGGACTTCCCCACGTGAGGGCAGCACATCCACGCGCCCTTTTTCTTACAGTCTCTTCTACGAATGTGACACTGGACAGCTCTTCTTGTGCGTCGGCCTCATCCATTATCAGGCAGTTGTGCTTTAAAGGATTCATTAGTCTTTCAACTCAACAGTTTTACAAGGCTTTAAAACTTTCCATTTCTAAAGAGGCCCTGCGTTTGAACCTCTGCACATGTGCCGACTGTCAGTACCTGAGTATCTTCTTCAGAAGAGCATTTTGTAAAAGGTCAATTGAGCCTTTTTCTCCCTCTCAGCTGATGCCTCACTTTAAATGAGCCACTCCAAAGTATTTCATTCTGACATCAGTATACAGACTGTAACTGTTCTCCGTCCATTATGCAAGGGCAACTTGTTAAAGCTTATTAGAACAGCTTGTACAAGTGGCTTCATGCATGTCAGTTTCAACGCTCCAACACACATTTACATCTACATTAACAGGACAAGCTGCCGGAGGAGTTCCAAAGATGGATCATTTACTCGGAGGCCTACACATGGCATCAGTTTGGGAGCGTTTTTATAGGCTTGCATGTAGACACCAGCGAAGTCCATGGTGGCAAGCCATGTCAGGGCGACAAGCTTTTGTATCACTGAGCTCACCAGAAAGCGTTTTCCTGATCATGAGGTTCGACCTGGAGCCTCGCAGGGGAGCACATTTCTCTCTGCTCGACCACACTGCAACATCTCGAGATCTGTCAGGGATCCAGGGCCTGCCCACACAACCCCAGGAGGACGAACGGGAGTGAAACGAGCCCCCAGTTACACGCCACAGCAGCGTATGTCTAATGATTGTGAGAATCAGAGGGGGACCTAAGGAGAGACACGGAGAGTAGGGGACAGAGGGGAGGGGGGCTTAAAGGAGCAGGGCCAAGAGAGAGAGAGAGAGGGGTGGGAGAGAGACAGAGAGAGAGAGTGTTTATTTAAGTTTTTCGTCTCCTGACTCAGACAGAGAGCAGACTACAGAGGATAATGAGAAACAGATCTTTGGTGGAGAGGAAGGAGGGAGGGGAGACTCGGGAGGAGGAGGGACCGGGAGGATTTAGTGAGGAGAAGGGGGGAGGGGGTGGGGGGTGGGGGTGAAAAAAAAAAAGAGAAAGAAAGTGATGCAGAAGAAAAGGGGCGGGGGGAGGAAGGAGTGACAGCCAAAAAAGGGGGCTGTCGTGTTCATTACCACAGGAAATAAGACCTCTTATGTCCACTGACAGTCAACATTGCAGCCATATTGGTCACTCCAGTGGAAGGTCTTTGAGCTGCTCATTCTCTTGGTTTTTGCTCATAATTTGAATGCTCATCGTTTTCGACCAATATTTGGGGGGGGGGGTACAAAAAGAGAAATGCTTTTCTTTTATATGACAAATAAGAATGGAAAATAACTGTCACGAGCAGTATGTAAGTGTTGTGAGTAAAAATGTAAATCAGAAAGAGGAGTGAGTGAGGATGGGGAGAGGAGGAAGGAGTCTGGGAGGTTGGGCGGCGGGGCGAGGGGGGGGCGGGGGGGTCATGAGTGACAGGCATGAGGCCCTATGGGGAATAAGTAACGGACCAACTGGAGCTGGGAAACCCACCCAAAGGCAATTAAGGGTAAAGGACGACAAAAAAATATTTGATAAACTTTCCCCCCTTCTCTCGCACCATCTCCACCGGGAAAGAGGAAAGTTAGAGGAATGAAGATGGAGCAGGAATGAAAGACCCTCAGTGCGCTTTTGGAAACATGATGCGGAAGAGACTTTGAATCATCCCGAGCGACGGTCTGACTTTACACCGCAAGGCATCAAAGTCTTGGAGAAGTTGCAGACACTCGAACGAGAAGAAGCGGTGGAAAAGTTGCTGAACAAGAAGCCCCCGAGATGAGGGGGATCCGCGCCGAGAGGCGCGCACACGGGGAGGTCTGAAGTTTGGAGAACATCTCGTAACTTCTCTTCTTGAAGGCGCACCAAGGACGTTGGAGTCGACGGAGGGAGATAAGATCGTATCACCGCATCTGTATCCTGTCGCCGCTGCCGGAGGGCAATGGGGGCCGCGCCGGGCCCGGGCTGGGAGGAGGGCGAGTTTGAGTTTAAGCTGGTGTTCGAGGAGGACCCGCCGTCGCGGCAGGGCCAGGGGCCGTCCCCGGTGCGCGCAGCCGAGCCGGAGAGCTCGGGGGCCGGCGAGGAGAGTGAGAGCGCGCTGCTGCACCTGGACTCCGCTGGGCACAACACTGGCAACAACACCAGCAGCAGCAGCAGCAGCCTCGGTTTGTCTTTTTGTGTCTGTGTGTGTGTGTGTATGTTGCCGAATGTGATTAAGTACAGAAACGCGGCAGAGGGAGGAGGTCCGACTGACCGGACGAGGATCGCTCGGATAATGCATGGGAACTTGGGTTGCATGGACAGTGATGGGGCCTTCATCCGCATGCCTTTGTGTGTGTGTGTGTGTGTGTGTGTGTGTGTGTGTGTGTGTGTGTGTGTGTGTGTGTGTGTGTGTGTGTG
>JASSRZ010000042.1:16413348-16441044 GCA_032164315.1 Malacoctenus gilli
TGTGTGTGTGTGTGTGTGTGTGTGTGTGTGTGTGTGTGTGTGTGTGTGTGTGTGTGTGTGTGTGTGTGTGAGTGTACCCCTTCGTGAGCATGCGTATATTTTTTATTGTGTATGTCGTGCGTGGCAATGTGCATCTAACTGTGTTCCTGTTTGTTAGACGCATATGCGTGTGTGTGCGTGCGTGCCTGCGTGCGTGTTTGTGTGTGTTTGTTGTTTGTGCATGTGTGTGCGTGCAGTCCCAGACTCAATGTGTTTCTAATCAGCTGTGCGTGTGAGTAGAGTTAACAGCTGCCATCTGGGAAGGAACCTCAACCTCTGTGTACTGAACACGCACCACATACACACCTCCCTCCTCCCTCCAGTCAACCTCCATCTCTCCTCTTTTTCAACCCACACACGCGCCCGTGCACACGCGCACACTCACACACACACACACCTCACCTCACATCCTCTCATCCCTTCACTCATTTGTTTCCCGCCCTCACTGGCATACAGTCGTATTACCACACCCAACGCTTGAGAGTGAACTGCAGGAGAAATGAGAAAGCACTTCTTCACTTTTACATGTCTGACAGCATAAACACTCACAGACGTCGGCCTTTATTGTCACTCCTGGTTGCCTGATTTATGCTCCTTTTCTTTTCATACAGTTGTTCTGCAGTGAGCAAACTAATGACACGGCTGCTTCAATTCCTGGCCACAAGTTGATCCAAAAGCTCACAATCCCCTTGTTTCTCTGAGTATTGTATATGTGGCTAAAGAAGTAAAATGTAGATTTACTCACTGACTCTTGGAGCAGCTCATAAAAAGTACTTATAGCAGGCTCCAGTGTAAATATAGCTGCATGGATGGAGTTGGGACTCTGTGATGCAACACGAACCCTGTTGGTCTTTTTTTGGTCAAATTTTAAGAATGTGAGCTAAAGAGTTCAAACACGAGATTTTAAACATAGAATTTTATTTAAAAACAGCAACTATTGAAATATGTGATTTGTAATAGTAAAACCTACGGCCTCAACTGTAAAAATTCATAATTCCGGATTCAGCAAACCGTAAACATTGAGGATTGGAAAGTCAGCAGCAACAATTATATTCAGCACCATCCTTTTTTATTGGAGGATATTCATTTGGATTGCATTGAAGAAAAGACAGATAAAGGCAATGGAAAAAGCAAAGTATTTTTGGTTATTTGAAGAATAACCTAAAGAGCCTGAAGGAAAGCAATGCCATGATGACTTACACAACAAAAGGATACTTGTTATTAGTAACATAGACAGCTACCTAGAAAGGTGGTGCATTCACGATAAGAAATGAAGTTGCCAATTATTAAATACAGAAAATTGGAATGATAAAATGATCAGATTATATAATTGGAAACAGCTGGTCACTCTGAATGCCTGCAGTTCATTTTTGATGAAAATCTACTTTCCATTTGGTCTGTTTATTAGATTATTTGCAAGTTCTTTGAAGGCTATAACATGTAGTTATAAGAAAGAAGCAAGGCAATGGAGAGAAGTAACTCTGGTGGTGCAGAAGTCTGCTGCTTGGCTTTCCTGCTTATTAAACATCTCGAACCCTTTTTCTCGAGGCTTCTTGCGGTGGGCTCTGCTCCACAGGTTGGTCCAAACATCACTTCATTTTCCAGGTTCATTTCAGGACACCGAGTGAAACATAAAAGCGAGTGAGATGTTTTATAATGAGGGATTAGCTTTTTGTGTGTTCAGAAAGTGTTAGGTAAGTTTTGGTGGCTCGTAAACTCCTCGAGTGGTCCACACACAAACATCCAAATCACTGTTTTCATGTGAAAAATCCGCTCGCAGAAGAGTTGCCTCAGCACTGCAGCTTTAATCACTTGGAAATATTTTTGTTGCCAGGAAACATTTGGAGAGATTTTTCACCCCAACTCTTAATTTTCTTGGCAGTTGCAGTTTTGTGTCCGCGTTGCCCAAAAAAATTGCCTCCGTGGCGCGCCGCCACTGCAGAGGAGCAGCGATCGGTTCGGAGCCTCGCTCATTACAGCGTAACTACCGTTTGGCTCCTCGTGGAGGTCGACCGCATCTCGCTGGGGAAATGTTGTGGCGAGCGCTGCGGCCCTCGGGGGGCTGCGCCCCCATTCAGATCCTAGGTTGGCAAAATCTAAAGAAGCTTTGTTGAGATGATGTAAATAAAAAATGGTTGAAAAAAAAAGATACTATTCCCAGGTCACTATTCACATACTTTTTCATGTTGGTGATGGGAAAGAAATGTACTGAAATAGTTTTAAAAGTAGAATCAAAAGGGCATCGAGGAAAGTTGGCACAGGAAACTCTTATTTTAATGAGAATGTTTAGAGAAATCTTTTAATTTATGGGCTAAAAAAGTCTTTGATTAAACAAAATGAATTTGATTCAGTAAAGCAAAAATTATTGAACATTTTTGGAAGGTAAAACAGTACAAAATAAATTAATGTAGACTTGATAAGTGGCAGAGTAAGTTAAGCAATACTGAGGAACCCAAATCGTATTTCTCATTCGCTTGATGAAGGGTTGAAAGAAAGATACTCAAGAAAAACAAGAGACCGTCAATGCTGCTGATCGTTGGACTTTCTGTATTTCCCTGCGGTGTCTTTAGCCTGACTACACAACTACAAGCTGCAGTTGTTTCAAACACTCAAAACACAGGAAAAAAACCCCAGTGTGTGTTTTTTCCATATGGAGTTGATTACAGCGAACCAAGAAAACTGATGTAAAATCAATCTTTGAGACACGCCAATCACGAAAATGAATCTTTACTCACCACAGATTGTGTTTACAATAATTTAATGGCCTTATAATGAATCTTTCTCATGCCACACGTGGAAAAACAGCAGGTTTTAAAAGCTGACTGTCATGTGCAGTTGTTAAATAAGATTAATGAGAGTATGCATGAACCCAAAAAACTCACAACATGTGATGGGCAAAGAGCGCACATTCAAACAAAGAGAAGGAAAGTGCAATTTGATGTTTGGAAACTGCCAGGAAATATATATTGTTTCCACATGAAAGTAAGGGAGTATAATTGAAAAACAAAAAAAGCCAAACAGACTGCGAAAACTTTATGAGCAGTTTTTGATTTTCAGCATTTTTCTGAGTTTACGGCCAGTTTAAGCCAAGGAGACGCTTGTGTTTGTGCTCAGAGGTTTCATAAATCCTGTTGCCACTTCATTTTCTAAACGATCCATGTCGTGTTACGGTTATGGCATTTCTCACGGCTCCGTGCTTCCAACCTCACAGTCGTTTTTCCTCCAGTTGCAGACAACCACCTGGCAGCCTCTCACGCAGTCCACCCGATCAGCATCCCGAGCCCCCCGCCTTCGTCCAGCCAGCGAGCTGGGATGCATTCTCCGCCTCCACGGCGGGCCCCCGTCAGAGAGTTCAGCGGCACCTACGAGAGTCTGCCGGCACGTTCTGTGCAGGTTAGACAGTCTGTTTTTGTGTGGCTTTTTGGCTTTTGTCCTTTACCTGTTGTAAAAAGCCTTTGTCTCAAATTGCCTCATACGAGCCTGCGAGCCTAAATCCTTTAATATCAATGATAGGAAAGATATTCTTTAAAACTCAGTTTACATTTTATGAGCTTAATTTGTGTGTCTGCAGGTTTTATTCATTAAATACTAATTTTAGAGACAGCGTTACAAACTTTGGTACTGAAAAGTCCGAGTCTGGATGGATCCCCATGAAAAACCACAACAAGACCTACGACCAGGGACTACTTACGTGTACTTTATCAGTATTGTGTCAATTTTTGTCGTGCATGTGATGCAAATCTTACAAAATGTTCAATTCCTACAAGCTTTTTTCACTCTCATTGGAGACTCCTCGAAGCTTTTCTGTTGAGGTTTGAGATGCTGCAAAGTTGTGAGGCAACATATTTCACGTGTGAGTTTGTAAGCTTCTCCTGCAAGGCAGAGTGTCGAGTACAGTTTGACTGTTTTGTCCCAATCTGCCATGTTTAGTCCTTCTGTATATTCTATATTGGACTTTCTTGAGACTCAGAGTCAAGTCCCCTTTGTTTTCTATCTTCTTCCCTGCAGGTTTCAGAGTCCCGTGTTGTGGAATGCCCCAGCATCCAGATAACCACCATCTCTCCTGAAGATGACCCAGCAACCTCCATTTCTAGCTACTGGGACATGGGCGGCGGCGGTGGCGGCGGGTGGGACCGAGAACGGCTTTACCTTCCTCTGCTGGATCCTTTCAGCTATCGCGACAAATGTCCCGGTTCCCTCAGCCCAAGCCCCGCCTCCAGCCCCTCCTCCCGTGGCTGGCTGAGCCCCGCTTCGAGCTGCGACTCCCTCCTGGTGGAGGAGGACGAGCTCAACGAGGCCACCATCAATTTTGGGCTCTCGCCATCGTCGAGGCCCACCTCACCTGGCGGAAAGAAGCGAAGGAACTCTCCACTTGCCTCTCCTTGTACTTCACGAAGAGGCAGTTACTCAGAGGAACTTCAGGGGTGTAACTTGGAGGGCGGAGACTCCACCGCTCAGTTTCAGGCGCTGCCCACGAGCTGTGAGCTCAGCATCCCGCAGAAAACTCGAAAGACATCACTGGAGCAGGTAAAGACATCAGCTGTGTGTTACTCGCTGTTTCAACAATTTTCGGGCTTTTCCACCAGTACCCACTCAGCTCTACTTAACTTGACAGCTTAGTTCTTGGGCACTTTCCATTAGATGATGGTACATTCTGCATGGCAATCATACGTTTTCTGTCCAGCTGTCTCCTCGGGAGGTGGACCATGAGCTGGCACCCAACCAAAGCTCAGACGCCCAGCAGACCCGGAGAGAGCCCCCCTCGCTGGGCATGGACTACCTCTCTGTGCCCCCTGCCCTGGCTTGGGGCAGAACCCGAGCCAGTGCCCACAGCCCTCTGTTCAGGCAAGGAGACATCCTGATTGGTGCTCAGTGTTGACTCATGTGTTCAAAGGTTTTCCCAAATTCGAAAAAAAACTCCCGTGAAAAAAACAAAAAAGCTTTTTTACTTTGGAAGAATTAAGTTCCAGTTTCTCCCGAAAAACTCCTAAAGTGACTGAATATTTGTGTTTTAAATGTTTGTTTGTTTTCAGGAAACTGAACATTACTGTGCGGAAAGTCGTTTCACTATTTTAGCTGAAACAGTCGCTGAAACAGTCACTTTTTTAATGCAGCAGTTAGCATGATGCCAAAGTCACAGCAAAATGAAATGTTTCAGTCACGGTGTGGAGTTCAGACACCTTTGGGAAAAACCAACAGGGTCTGTGTACGTCAGAATGAAAGAGACACTTCACGCTACAAAAAACGAGAGCATGTGTTGTTGCTTAAACCCTTTGAAATGCTTCTTATTGTATATGTTGTTCACTCCTTCTCTGGTGTCCATGTGACTAAAGCTCTCTGACCTATTGCCCTTCAGATCGAATGCCCTGCCTCCGCTCGACTGGCCGCTGCCGTCTCAGTTCGACCAGTACGAGCTGCGTATTGAGGTGCAGCCTCGCCCACACCATCGCGCCCACTATGAGACGGAGGGCAGCAGAGGAGCAGTCAAAGCTGCACCCACGGGACATCCTGTTGTCAAGGTGAAAGTGTTGATAGAAAGTGTTGGAACAATGTATACGTGTATTCACAGCAAAGTTTCTTCCAAAAGGACGTTATTATTCTCAGGGTCTTCAGTTGAGAGTCTGCTGAACTTCATTCTCGTCTTGGGATGCATGTTGAGGCTTGTTGCTTTTGTCCCCCATCACAGTTTGAATTGGTCACTCACACTGTGTCTCACTCGACAGCTGTGTGGATACTCGGAGAGGAAGCCGCTCTCTCTGCAGGTTTTCGTCGGGACGGCCGACGACCGATCGATCAGGCCGCATCCTTTCTATCAAATACACAGGTACCGAACGTGAACACTCACGGGTCACTCTGCACCTTGAGTTAAAATCAGGCCTCCATGTGCGAGGGACACGACACACTTGGGACTCATCATCTGACCTCTGAGGCTTTAACCATTGCATAACTAACCCCCAGCTGCTTCTCATGTTGGTCCTGCAAATTTCTTGCACCAGTTGTTCAGAGTGAAGTTTGCACTGAATGAGGCCACGAATGCCGATTCTTCCAGTGCAGGAAAGGAGAAAAAGCCCCGTGAACAACACGATGATCTGCGCTCCAAACAGAAAACAACTTGCCGCTCCGTCACCCTGTTCGATCAATCTGAAAATGTTGGCCGCTTCATTTATCTCTTGTACATCACAGCAAAGTAGGCATGAATCAGATGCCCAGAGCAGTGTGAATTATTACAGCTGCGTTGCTGAACAATCCAACCCCTGTTCTATGGAGGCTTCAGCACCCAAACAACCTCTGAACAAACGAAAGCAATCTGTAAACTCATGCCAGCTGATAACTAAAAAAGCCAGTAAACAACTCAGGGTACCTCAGAGTAAGAGAAATGCTCTAAAAGTTATTTAGAACAAACTAAATTTCATTCCAATCCACTTTTTTTGGCTTAATCTGTAACAAGTGGCCATATATTTTCTTTAAAAAAGTGCAAAGTGAAATCTTACCGAGCACAGTGTTCCTGTAACTAATACAAGAAGTCTGTTTTGTGTGTATTCACGTTGTGTGTACATGATCTCACTAACTCACTGTCATGGCTTTGAGGCTGAAGAATTGGTGTCAGTAGGGTAAAGCCAGTTTAACTGCAGCATCTTTCATCTCTGGAGCGTTGCTGCCATCTCCTGTTCTTTCGTGTTCCCGACTCTTCAGGAACAGATGAGGAATGCCAGCTTCTTCTGTTGAAAATGTGCTATTGTATAGATACGTTTCTATCTTACTGAATCTCTACTGATGCCTGTTTGACACCCATGACTTAGAATATAAGCAGGTTTCAGAGTGTCAGAAGCAAAGACCCTCTCAAACAGAATTTTTCAGAAGAGAGGATAGACAGGAATAAATAATTATCAATGAGTTTATGAATTTATCATTTTATTACGAAGCTGGCTATGTGCAGCAGTCGTATTTGTACCATTTAGTCCCTTTTCTTCCCTCAGGGTGACGGGGAAGATGGTTGGCACAGCCAGTCACGAGAGCGTCCAAGCAGGGACCAAACTGCTGGACATCCCCCTCAACCCCGAGAACAACATGACGGCCCTGTGAGTAGGAGAGAGTATGAAAGAAAAGAAGAAAGTTTCTCCTTGCATCACTCGACTTGTACAAATGTTTGCAACATCGCTCTTCTGTTTCTCACTGGACTTGCGTTGTTCTTGTGTTCAGCATCGACTGTGCCGGGATTCTGAAACTGAGAAACTCTGACATCGAGCTGAGGAAAGGAGAGACGGACGTCGGGAGGAAAAACACGCGCGTCCGCTTGGTGTTTCGCACCCACTTCCCCCTGGCGCCGCCGGTCGCCCCGTCTGGACGAGTGTTGGCTCTGCAGGTTGCCTCTCTGCCCATTGAATGTTGTGAGTGGTTGTTCTGTCTGGAAAAAAACAAACACGAAATCCACCGCAACACGAGTGTTCTGAACGGACGTTCCAGCCGTTCATTGTGGGAGCTCTCACTTGGGGTGGACTGAGGTCACGGAACAGCTTGTGTCATTTCATTACATCCGGAGATCATCCTGCATGTGTGTGTCCTCCTGACCTCAGCCCAGCGTTCGGCGCAGGAGCTGCCTGTTATCGAGTCCGTCAGCCTCACCTCCTGCTCTGTGGAGGGAGGGGAGGAGCTGCTGCTGAGCGGCACCAACTTCCTGCCAATTTCCAGAGTTCTCTTCATGGAGCGAGGCACAGGTGAGAGTCCGAAACCCTTCGGCGTGAACACCGGGTGCAGAGAAAGGGACAAGAGATGAAGGCGAAAAGCCCCGAACGATACAAAAAAAGACTTCATTCGTTCATCTTCTGAGTCATGATGAATTAATTATGAACTGGGAGCTTTGTGTTTCATAAATCATTTTACCTTCTTCTGTTCAAAAAGACAGCTCATTAAATATATCGTCACAAAGATCTTCAAACAACAAAAAGTGTGCTTTTTGTTAGAGTTTTTTGAAGTTTATTCCCAATTTGTGTGTGATTGTGTGAATCGCTTTGAGCTGTGCAAAAATGTGCTTTTTCAGTGGAGTCTATCCAAAAAACTCCTTCAGATTTTTTTGCTCGCACGTCAGTGATTCATAGAGGCAGCGGGCCTTGAAAAATGACACCTTGGAAAGTAGTGAAAAGATTGTAAATCAGCTGACTTTCCCCTGCTTGATGTTCCCCGGTGTCAGACGGTAAACTGCAGTGGGAGGAGGAATCTCATGTGGACCGAGACAACAGCAACGAGGTGACTGCGAACCTCTGACTTTCAGCAGCACCAGCCGAAGCTTTCCACGGCTGACCCATTAAGTGATGCGCTCTTGCGTGTGTGTGTGTGTGTGTGTGTGTTTGTGGGTTTTCCTTCCAGTGTCTGCTGTGTGTCAGAGTGCCGGCCTACAGCGACCTCTCGGTCAGCCGGCCCGTGTCAGTCAGCCTCTACGTTTCCAACGGGAAGCGAAAGCGGAGCAGCACTCACTGTTTTAAGTATCTACCTGGTGAGCGCTCGGCCCCAACTCTTCCTGACTGACTTTTTAGCCGCTCTTTTGTTTATTTTTCTTTCATCGTCGTACTGTTTTTACTTGCTGCCCCCACAGTTATGTTCAAGGAGGAGGATCCGCTTCTCTCTCGGCCTTCCGTGCTGCCTCTGGATGGGGGCACTGTGTGCCCAGTGGGGGGTCCTCAAAGGGTGGAAAGAGGCTTTCACGCGAGGAGTGACCCCATGTCTGATGACCGAGCCCTGGGCTTCCACCTCCCGCCGTACCCCTCCGCCTACTCCCCCCCGTGTCCCACCATGAGCTACCACGAGGAGTACTGCTCCAAGCCCGACACAGCCGCGGAGGAGCCGGGGGGCTCCAGGGCCGCCCTGTCCGAGCGTCACCCCAGCTTTGAGAACCTGGAGCTGGGCTTCACCGAGCTCCTCCCTCCTTTGTACCCGCGTGGCCCTCAGCCTCCTTCCCCCTCCCCTTCCCCATGGCTGGACTCACCCTACTTGTCCTCCTCGCCCTCCCCTTCCCACTCCTCCTCTCTAAGCCCGTTTCCTGCCGGAAGCCCGATCTCCTCCTCCCCCCTGCCGCCCATCCCCACCTCCCCTTATCCTCAGTACTCTGCCTACCCTCAGGAGGTGTGTCCCTCACCTCCGTCCAACCCCAGCATCTACCAGGACATCTGCCCTGCGCCATACTCCCACTATGATGGCTGGGAGTCCCAGGGACGGGTGCTGGGGATGGGACATGGGGGGGAGAATGAAGCTAAGATCCAGGAGTGTCCTCTGGAGTTTACCAGCCCGGCCTCCATGCACCCCATAACCTTCGAAGAAGGTGAGACTCATCGATCTGTAATGTGTTGCATAGTCACCAAATCTGCTTTGTAAAGAATTAAAGTCATCTGCTTCTTTTTTATTAAACTGTACGATTTAAAATCCTTTCTTTGTTAACTGAGTTATTGACAGGATCTGAAAAAAAAAATCTAACCTCAGCCTTTTAGTTTGTGCTGTCTTTTTCTCCTCAAACTTTCTAACTGATCTCAACTGAACCAGTTAGATCCTTTTCATGGACAGACCATGAGGTGTCAATAAACTGTGTTCATGTCCCCAATTTCGAGAGATTTTACTGTTATCCTTTTTCTCTCTCCTTCCCTGCAGTATCGGAGTTTATCGGCGAGGACATCCAGTCCTACCAGATAGGCTCGCAGATGGACAACCCGCCAAACTGAGCAGCGCCGGGACCCTTTCTGTTTGATAATCATTTCCTGTCTCATATGCACTTGGTATTGATAAGACGCATTGCTGGCCGTTGCATGCAAAGGGGAAACGTGGTTGCCGAGACACTGTTGTAATTATGACCGCAGGTAACCTTTTTATAAAGGGAAACTAATGTTTTTAACATGTTTTCAATATAAATTATACAAGAAACTGTGGGCTTGGTTTGTTTTCTCTTTTCATTTGGAAAAATAGACATTTTGAGATTGCATTGCACTGGCAGATGGCCTCCCTGTCACTTCCTGAAACTGATTACAAGTAACAAGACCTGTGGACTGCTTCAAAAAATGAAATGATTATGTGTGAATCCACCTCACAGATTGCTGCTGCACGTAGATATTACAGAAAATGACAAATCAAAACTGACTGCTGTGAAACACTGAAACAATGTTTTTCGGACTGTTGAAGCTGTTTGAAAAGCTTCCTCGATGGAAGCTTTTGTTCAACTGTCCTATATTGTTGATTTGGGAGGAGGGACACTTTTAAGGAGGTGTTGGGCCTCAAGAAGAGGAAAAGCGTAAATCAGCAGCCATATAATGCATTATATGCTGGTGAACACACTCCCTTTATGGTTTAAAGTGCTTTTTCATTGCGTTCAGCAATTTTAATATGCTTCACAGTGTGAGTCACGTTCACCGCTTCGTGAACTGCCATGCACGGTGCTCACACACATCAGTGGGCTGGGCATGGTGGGGGTGGTAGCGCCAACATTTGGATTGAGGACCAGCCCAGCTGAGCCACTTCTGAGCCCACCTGCTGCAAAGCTTCGTTCTCTTGTGTTTACACCAACCTATGCAAAAGAGGCCAGAGGAGCATTAGATGGTTTTCCTGACAACTTTATTGGCTTTATGCCTCAGCGAAACCATACATGGGCATGCGGGTAGCTTCACATCAGAGACCATTGGAAAGGCCATAGATAAAGCTGCTGCACAGCCCCAAACTTTTTCCTTTTTTTTGTTTAAACTTTAAACTCGAGGCTGGAATTTGAAGCCATTACTCCTTCGTGACATTGGCTTTTCCACTTCCAGCTCTTACTTTCCTCCCTGGCTGCAGCACAGGAAAGATCGTACACATGGAAAGTTCATGGGAGGTGAATGTGCCAAAAATAATTAAATGGAAAGAGCTGGGTGTTTACCGCATTCCCAGTTGCTGCAAATAAAGTTTTATCTGTTTAAATGTAGCACACAGTGGGTTCAGATAATCACTGTGAATGCGAATCTGATACTTCCCTTTGGCACTGAGGCGTTGCAACTTAGAAAGTGGTGCCTGTGTTTGCGTGTGTATTTGTGTGCGTGTGTGTGTTCGTGCGTCTCCGTGTGTGTATCACAGATTCAAAACACAAGCCAGTTGTCCTATCGTAAAACCATAATTAATGGAGAATTGAAATGAAACAAAAAAACACTCACACGTCAAATAATTGTCAATATCTACTTTAGGAGCAAATTCTACTCGCCCTTTAATCGCTGCTAAATGACGTGGCGGCAAAACGTCCTCAAGTACCTACATAAAACTAATTTCAAGAGTCAAACGTACTAAACGATCCTCCTTTTCTCCTCTTACAGCACGCCCTCTTTTAAGTGTCACTAGGGGGTGGTATAACGCCAAACATCAGACGCGGGCGCGCTCGGACTCCGCCTGCTTGAAACATGCGGGTTCACCCAACAGTTGCTTCGATAGAAATATGAGACCATCAGCAGATGATGTGATAATAGAGGGACAATCATGGTAAAAACCCCCCACTTAAGAACTGGAGTCCCGGTGGACGAGCTAACTATAGGATCCTGATGTATGTGGACATATGCGGAGGAGCCCTCATTATGCTGCTCAGGCTGCTAAAACAGGGTCGGCAAAGAAAACAGGACACAAACAAAATTTGAGAGGGAGATCAAATGGGAACGGAGATTTTTTTAGGGGGTCAAGCAGGAAGTTTATTCTAGAAATTTAAAGAGAAATCTATTCGTAAAATAACCTTTTTCCGTTCTGTTAAAGGAAATTAACAGGCCAGTTGGTAAGACAGTTCAGGTTTTTTGCAAGTGTCAGATGTCTGAAACTTTTGTGGAAACTCCTGATGCTGTGGGTTTGCCTCAGTGTGTCCCACATTAGGACTGACTGTCTAAAAGAGCAGCAAGGCGGCTCGGTGGAAAATTAGGCAACGTCTGTTTCCACTATTATTGCCACCACTGCTCGGAGTCGTCACCAGCTTTCATGCAGAACAGTCCCACGGAGGATCAGCTTCCAATGAAATCCGCAGCTGGGCTATTTATTGATTAGCACCTACTCACCCCATAACACAAACCAATCAGAGATTTAGGGGCTGTGCTCACTCGCCCACAGTGGGTGTGGTGCAATTGAGGACAAATGCTGCTTTTTGGTGCTTCCAGTTTTCCCACCTCACTCTCTCTTGAACGTCTGAGGACTTGAAGCGGGGACTTTCACCTCTATAACCTCTTGAAAACCACTTTTGAGAAAATGCAAAAGAGAATTTTTTTCAAGGGGGAAATGGAAAAGGTGTGACACTGAAATGAGGCCGAACAGGAAGCAACCAACTGTTTCATGCACGAATCTGTTGCGCTGCTGTTTCAGACAGTCAGCAAGTCAGTGATGCTAATAAGTCACAAGCGCTCACTGACAAAAAAAATCATTGTATTATCCACATTCGTTGTGTCATACTTTGACATGTGGTTGTGAAAACACGTTTGCAGAGAGAGAAAACCTAACACTGGTTTGGGAGACAGACTCGTCTCTGTGGCCTCTTTCATTTCAGATTGTATCACGCTATTGTGGTCCTAATAACTTGCTCTTTGTTCTCCCTTTGGGGTCGAGGAAAGCCAAGAATTAATCAAGTTACTCAGGCAGAGTGGAGCAAGCTGCTCCACACAAACAGCCACAGCAGGAGGACGGAGCCAAAATAAACCAAAGTCGACGCGTTGCCACGAATCCCCTGCATTGACCCGATGAATGTGAAGACATCTCGTCTCTCTGTGGACAGACAGAGGTGACAAGTACCCAGAAAAGGCCTTGTGCGGGGTTTTTCTTGCTGTGATGCAGGAGCAGAGTTCTGAGCTCCTGTGCAGTCAACACAGAGACTACACGAAGAAAACTAAACTGGCAATCTCGCATTGTGCACAGAGTAGATGAAATCTTATCCAACTTGTTTTGCAACCAAATGTGAGGCCTTAAGGGCCCATTATTCATTTGCTGTCAATTAAAGCCGAATAAACCAGTAGTGAAATGACTGATTTACTGTGGATAATTTGTTCCAGTTGTATGATTTGTCACTGTATCCCCAGTGAGAAGTGTGTTGTCTTCAAAACAGTAGCACCACCACTCCCAACATCATGATTGAGGAGCTCAGGCTTCTCTGTTCGTAAACAGTTGTTTGTTCGATCCTTCATCTCATTCTACCGTGCTTCTACCAAAGTGTCTATGAGCAGGACATTGAACCCTTGAATGGTCCCCAGAGGTGTGCAAGTAGATGACTGTGTCAGATCGTGTGGGTGAAACTGAAATATTCCTAACCCCCCAAGAAAGAGAGAAAGTCTTTGAAACACTTGACTGAAACTGACTCATGAACAAAGACACAAATTCCTTGTTTCACTTTTTTTTTTATTGAAACACTGGGTTACATTTTCGATAACACTGATATGGTTTGCACAACTGGAACACTTAAAGTGGAGTATAAAAAGTTAGAGACTATAATATTTGCAGTGTCTATAAGAAGAAGCGTGTGTTTTTGCTCTGAAGCACTTTTTTAGGATCATAACATCTACAGCTGTGCACGATCAATACACCCAGTCAACAAACAATGCTTATGAACTGAGCAGTGAAAATTAAGGTATTTGGAGATATAAAGAATATGAAGACACAAATGCCGAACCTGTGCACCTCATCAATATGTTTCTTTTTTTAATAATCTGCAACATCTTGCATTTGTTCTTTCACATATATATTCTTGCTGTTGATTGTAGCTTGCAAATACACATACAGTATATAGATTATATCATAACAGGAGCAAAAGGTAACCGAGCGACCATTGAACATCATGTAAACGACTTCTGCTCTACTTCAAGTCTTGAAATTTTGGAGTCACCTCTCGATCAGTGAACACGTCTTTTTAGCTGCTCAGAAAACCCGCCAGTTGTGGAGTATAAAAGTCAATCTCGGTGCACATCTTTTATTTTTGACTCCATACAACTGATAATTGGTGCTTTTACTTTTAGTTTGTCCTTTTGCCTTTTGAGGATCAGAACACATTTACTTTGTATCAAGTGTAGGAAAAAGAGCAAAAAGTAGCAAAAAGAACATATTCAAAACCATTTTCTGTGGTATTTCTCTTTGGTTTCATTACCAACTTTGTTTACATGCACACAGTAAACATTAGAGTCCATTTTTGGTGAGTTTAGCCATGTGCATACAACAGAAGACACTGTGTAAGCCTTACAATGGGATGCGTCATCAAAATAGATTTCTGTACCAGCATGTTCCAACAATCACATTCAGGTTTTTCCTAATGAGGATAGGACTCTATTTATGTCACCAGAGACTAAACAGGAGAACAGAAGCCTTTGAAATGTAAAGGAATATTGTACTCGTTAACATAGCCAGCGACCCCCCCCCCCCCCTCCCGTCTTCTGTCTGCAAGGTCCTCGGCAATGCAGTATACTTCGCACTAAAATCAAATATGGCAGAGGCAAAATTTCTTCATCTGAACCAAAAAAATGAGCACAAGGTTTAGATGTTTAACCAACGGAACAAATCAATCTGTTGCTCTGAAAAGCCTCTTTCACTGACTCCAATGTTTATGCACTTCTGCGTCACTTTCCCAGCCAACAGCTACACAATTACTCTGGTCTCTGGTCCTGTTCTTCAGCTGTTTAGTCGCAGAGCAAAACAATCCAATCGTTTTATATTCAAAACAAATTTCAAGCAACAGGTTGGTACCAATTGAGGCATAAACTCTGGAGTCTGTTCTGACCGTGGCACACAAGCTCCTGCAAACCGTGCGAAAAACAATAAACAAAACAGGGTGCCGACTTGTACACGAGCATTTTGTCTGCAGCAGAATATTTGACAGCAGTTTTACAGCCTTTCATAAACCGGACCAATTCAATTTTATTTGGAGCATACTGCAGGCCCAACGCCCTCCGACTCCCCTCACGCGCTGACGAAAACCAGGCGGGTGGAGTAGATCAGGTCGGCCAGGTAAAGGATGAAGTTGATGGCGGTGAGCACAGCCACCGCCATGAGCTTATCCCACACACACAGCCCCACCGCGCTGCCGCAGTTGTACGGCCTGTTTTTGTTTCCCCCGTTCCTGGGGTCAAAGTTGAAGATAGGCCAGATGATGGTCGCCGACAGGTAGAGCACCACGGCCAGCAGAGCGTAGCCGGACAGGAAACGGGCGAATGGGAAGGGAAGGCAGCCGGTGCACTCGCCTATGCAGAGCATGATGATCGCTGCTGACAGGATGAAGCAGATGCAGTAGACGGACATGCAGTACTTGAGCGCATGGTGACGGTCGTAGACCACGGGGTCGCTGACGAAGACGAAGATGACGCAGGCGATGAAGGTCTCGCAGACTTTCAGCAGGCCGGGGGCGGTGGCCATGTAACCGGCGACCTCGCCCGGGCGCGCTTTACTGATGCTCACCTCGGTCATGTAGGCAATGGTGGCCAGGCAGGAAAAGACGGTGGACACGATGCGGAAGTCATAGGTCTCATTTGGTCCCTGCGAGCCCTTGAGGAAGTACAGGGGGAAGATAATGGAGGCGGACAGGCACAGGAGGGCGGCGTAACAGGCGAAGGTGATGGGGAAGTTCTTCCAGGAAACGGGGGCTCGGGTCTGCAGGCCGAAAAGCTCCACCAGGAGGACGAGCAGAGTGCCGGCGAAGCTGAAGGCCCAGCAGAAGATGCACCAGTCTCCCGTGCCTGTGTACAGTCGGCCGCCGTGCACGGCCACGGAGAAGGCCACGCAGGAGAAGACCAGGGCCGCCAACCTTGTCCACAGCAGTGGGCTGGAGTGGAGGACTACAGCCATGACGAGAGGTAAACTGGGCGATGGGAGAAATTCCTGCTAAAAGACGGGTCTTGTCTTACTGGGAGTCACTTCCTCTGATTCTCAGATCAACCACTCAGGTGTCCGAAACTGGAACAAGAAAAAAAAAAAACACACAGTGGAAAGACTTAGTAAGCAGTGCTTTGGGATTTTATGTTGTGTTTTATGACTTCAACATGAAGTAAGACACAAGTATGCAAGACTAACAGTTTGCAATGCAGTCCCCAGCAGCTTAGTCCGCCTACATGCCACTTTCTGGGACGCACAATAGTGTTATTGTATCTTTATGAATGCTCGAAACAACAACTCAAATCAGGAGAACGCCATTCAAAACCACCAATAAAGACTGCACTGTGGTCCCACTCTGCACAGCACATTTACATCTGGTCAAATCATCTGGTGAACACTCAGCCTTTTTTTCTTCTTCTTCTTCTCCCATTTGTTCAGGTAGTTTCTGGCTTGACTCAAACTTCTGACCTCCTCTCTTTAACAGCATTCCTCTGAGCACAGACTGCTGCGCTCCGACATTCCTCCGTGGTCATGTCCTCAGTGACGGGTGTGGCGCCACAACCTACACTGACCCCCGCAATGCGCCAGTCATCATGGCTCTAACATGGCTCTCCTTAGCTAACCCCCCCCCCCCCCAGAAAAAAGTCTCTGAGAGTGAATGTAAACTGCACCGCCGACCTCGTTTTAACAAGGTTGTAGAGCAAAAACAGAGGCTCCAATGTTTTGTCTGTGCTTTCTTATTCAATTCAGGATTTTCAATGTCACCCAAAACAACACTTTCACATGATAGGACTTCCTAAGTAAGGACAGAAACGTTAGGCTTCATTTCATCACCACACAAGTTAAATATGATTTCCAACTTGGTGGTTCTTTTGAAATGACACGTTTAGTAGTTCACATTATTGTTGCATGGAACCAACATCAGCATCTGAGTCATATAAAAGAAAAAGCTCAGTATTACAGTAGCACAAGTTGGAAAGAGTCATAAAGTCACCACAGTGGGTCTGGGCTGTCAATTACATAGCAGTAAAGTTTGTTAACAGCAACCAAAGAGAGCTCAACCTCATACCAGACCAACAAAGGGCGGAGCTGCAAAAGCCCTCCACCCTTTCACTCGCGCTTATTTTATTGCCTATAAATACAACTTTTTACCAGTGTGCAATAATTACTGAGTATTCAGTGATTACTCATTTAAAAGCATTTCCTGTGATTTACTCTGCCTCATTTGTTATTTGCTTTTTTTTGCCTCCAAACTACTGCTTCCGAATGTTGTGTGTGCAGTCAAGCAAGGTGTGAAAAAGTTGCAGAGATCTGAGTATCAAGCTCCTTTCCATTTCCTACAAAAAACCGAAACTGCATCTGCTTTGCAGCTGCATTGAACTCTGATCTGATAAAGTCCTGTCATGACTGTCGCAACGTCCAGAACAAGTCTTCCTTCCACTCTGGGTTTCAATTTGTCCTTGATGCTCAATGGCTGACATTAAGAGGTTCTTCTTGGTTTTGTTTCACTACAGTACAAACATTAACTGACTGATGAGGTGCCTTTTTGCTACTCGCTTCAATGACAAGTGGTGAAATCCAAAACACATCTGAAGATGTGAAGCCGCAGGAGGAACATTTCACACAGGATCACTTCGACCATGCTGGCTGCTCTCCCACTCATTCCTCCCAACACCAATTTTTCACTCGGCTCCAAACGCTTCGCTTCTCAGTCCCAGTTTTCACAGACAGACAGCTATAAACAAAGGAGATAGACCTGTTTACATTTGTTTAATTGGACACCTTCGAGATCGTAAAAGCTTGTCGAGTGAAAAGCCACACTTGTGGCATTTCAGGGGAGGAAAAGAAAGCATGAAAGGGGGCAGGAATTGAAAAAGAGACCCTGAATAATGTCGCAGGATGTCTCCCTTGGAACCAGAAGGGAGGGGAGGGGGAGGGGGAGGAACACGGGGAACCCCTGCGCCTCGGCCACAGGACACATAGTTTAAACACAGTGATGGAGTGGAATAGCAAGAGTGTGAGTCACCAGCAGGCCTCCCTCTTTCACCACTCCTCTCACTCTTCCCACCTCCTCCCTCTTTTCTTGTAAGATTTTCCAACTTGCTGATGGGTTCCAGATGTGCTCCAGTCTCGCTGCTGCTGAACAACTGGTAACTTTGTCATATTTGCCAGGTTCTTTCCCTTCTTCTCGCTTCCTTCCTTCCTTCCCTCCCTTTCTCATAGTCTGGTTCGGTGGCTACTCCCTCTCTTTTCCATCAGTTGTCCTCTGTCTCCCTCCTCATTCAATACTCCCTCCCCGGCCTTAAACTCAAGCTACCAATTATGCCTCATGTAAACCACTCAAAATAAACGTATATGGAGGGTCGTAATGGAAAAATCGATCCCACCACTACTACTGCTGCTGCTGCTGCTGAAGCTTTGCTGTTCATGGAAACAAGTCAGGAAAGAAATGGGAGAGGAAAATGGCAAAGGGGTGAAAAATAAAGAAAAAAAAAGAAGTGTGGAAAATCTGTCTTTTCACAGGAGAGCACGGAAAACACGACAGGCACACACACAGGGTCTCTTCCCCAATTCAAGGAGGCGCTGAAAGTAGGTTCACAAATCAGCACGGCAAACAGGATGTGACAGAATCATGCTCTTCATACACACGCATGTAACACGGCTGAGACGTTCGAAAACAAATGTTCGTCTCTAACAGAGAGGTCATGTGAGCAGCTTGTTTTGTTGTCATGGCGAAAGAAAACGCTTACTCAATTTCACCCATAATCCACTTACGGGGAGGATGCCTGGGTCAAAGCACAAGATGAGGCCTGTTGGCAAACCTTCCTACTGTGTGTCACTGAGAGTGCAATGCTTGTGAGGTTTGAGCCTGTGAAGGCTGCAGCGGGAGAAAACAGAACCCTAATGTACCTTGTTTGACCTTTACTGAGGCATAAAAAGAACTGAGCTCATAAAATTCGAAGCAGCTTTTTCCCCTCTGTGGTCAAATACTCCCATCACACCTTCAGGACACAAAAAATGGGGACTTGTGCGCCCGCTCTCATTCAAATGAGTTACGGGTCAAACTGTTCATTGTCACTCGTTCTGAATTTTTTGCCAACTTAATTGAGAAAGTAAAAAGGTTAAAAATGCCCCGAACAAACAGCGTGTACATCAGTCTGACATATGTACGATTTATGCTCCTGCAAAGGCTCATTCATTGACAGTGGAGGTGGGTGTGCCGCCTGCCACACCCTGCTCTCACTGCACACACATACACACACACGCACGCATGCACGCACCCGCATTAGAAGTCACTAAAGGCAGACTGACACACAACTACACAAATATATGACCGACCGATGATGTGTTTTGAAACATAATATAACTTTCAGAACTCAAAGTCCAAACTGTACGCGAAAAAAGAGGGTGCAAGTAAATTTTAAGCAAAACAAACAAACATACAAAAAGATTTTAACAAAGCAAGGCAATATTTTGAAACTTCTTTTTACCTCTTTTTCTTCTTTTTACTCACCTGATGGTTTTCAATCACCTCAATTCTGTATCTAAGTAACATTTAGATACGTTTTTCTCTTTCACTTAAAAAACATTGTATTATTTTGTTTTTAGTATCAACTTTTTTCTTTTTTCGAGGGTCATGCACTTTAAGCCAAATGCAACAGGTTTGCTGGCCTTGCCCGCTCACAATAAAAATGTGCCTGCGAATTGCTTTAAGGGGGGGGGGACAATCTCATTGTCCCACTTAATCGTGAAAGAGTCTTACCTTCTTTCAACGTGTCTGCCGCTGGTGTCAGTTCTCTGCAACATCCAGGGTGAAAGAGTCGCAGATTGCGCCTCCTCAGCTCACTGACTGGACTTACTAGAGACGCAGCTCCCCGCCCAGAAAACCAAATTAGGCGTCAAATGGCTGCACCGTTATTCACATCTGTCTCAGCTCCTCCCCCTTCTCCTCCTCATCCTCTTCCTCCACCCTTGCAGCCCGGGACGCGGCAGCCCACACCCACTCCACTGGTGCACCAGAAGTTCATCCTTTCTTTTCACTTGTCAGGACCTTATTTCGCAGGCTGGCTGCGTCATGACTGTGTTTCATGTCCACGAGTCCAACACATACTCCCAGGCCACGATGTTTCTCAGTATGTTAAATGTTGTCGAGTGAAGGAGAAGCAACAAGTGTGAGAGAGGTCATGAGGAGACCTTGGTTTTCTGGAGTAATCAGACGAATCAGCCTGCGGGCGTTTCCCTCCGCTCAAAAAGCTATTTGGAAGTAGAGCAAAGAGGGAGCTGTGTGACTGAAGGGAGAAGCTTCATGTTCTCCCTTATTTGTCAGAGTCACTCCCCGAATCCCCGCGCATAGGACTATTTGTATGGGTTGCTTAGCGACTGCAGCAGTAGCCCATAGCAACCGAGTGTATTTACCCAGAGTTTGAACATGATGCGTTTCCGGACCCTTTTTTCAAACTTAGATTTTACTGTAGAAAAAGAGTACACTGCGCCGGCTCGCACTTTCTTCTCAGATTGCTTCGTCTCGTTTGAATCGCTCACGCCGATGCCTTTAAAAAGTGGAGGTGCGCCACGATGCCAAAGAGTCACGCCATTGCACCGCCCTGTTCGTCCATGAGCTTTATGACTGGGAGTTATTTAAGGTCGATCTGTGGAGGCGTTGCACTGCACGGCGGCACTTCATGCTACACCTCTGGAACTTCTTTCTAAATTTAGAACGACTACAATAGCATCGGTACTCAACCAGAAGAACCACGTTTTTGCTTTTTGTTTTGTTTTGTCTAACACAAACTTAATTATATTTGCACTTGCTGAATTTACTTTACAACTTTACCTCTCGGGTGGAATGGAAGACATTAAAATGAACTAAAATTTTTTTTAAGCCAAACAATAATACATGTGAACTTGTATGCATCATTTTTTGTTTTCATTGTTTCTATCCATGCTGTGAGATGGAGCTGTGATGCATGGAGCAGTTCATCCTCACAATTTAAAGGCAACGACTTAATCTCGTTTTGGGACTTTTTGCGCAGATTCGTTTTTTTTTTCAAGCGATTACCAACCCAATACAACCCGATACAATAGTGACAAACCCAAGATCACAAGAAATCAGTGCTGCTCAAAAAATATAAAAATCCAACAGTTTATCACGTCTGGCTGTATGCGTTCCCCTTTTTGGACCTCACCTGGTGCAACCACCAGATGGCGACAGATTTCAACCAGAAGTCATGACGTAGAGCTTCTGCGACCTTTTTATTCCGACGACTGAAACGTCACTTTTCTGAGCCGTGAGCCCCAGTGGGTTGGTTGTTGTCAGGTGAGCATCATGGCGTCAGGACAAGAAGAGTCGTCCAGCGGGCACGATGCGGAATTGGACGAATTGTTGGACAGTGAGTGTTGACACTTTGCACCTCCGACTGAGGCTCTGCGACACCGATCTCGAGTGTTCAAACGGCTGCGGTGCGTTCACGGGACCCCTTCGTTTGGTCTCCGACCGTGTCCCGGCTCGAGGTCCAAATCCTGCGCTCGGTGGGACATCTGTCCGCAGTGCCAATAAAGTAACCCAGATTTAAGTAAACGTGTTCATCTTACTGCAGACCAACAGTTGACTTGGAAGGGAAACAAACGACGTCAAGTTGTGATGAAGGTTTTGTAAAAGAGGGCCGAGCTAATTCTGTCCAAAATATGTAAAAAGTGTTTTTGAATTCGCGATATTTCAAAAACTTATATTGTCAACCAAAAGAACGCATGCAAAACTTCCAGAACAACGTCAACCTAAATTGGCTTTTGCACTACTCGACAAGGGAATGAACGCGAGGAACGAGTGTAAGAATATTAAATGGGTCAAAGTTGACTGGGAAAAATCAAAGTGTAATATGAAACCGATAACCAATGTGCAAGTTAGAGACTGACTGACGCTTCTTTGTTGTTGTAAAATTCATAAAAGCTAACTGTACAATATCAGCAAAGATTCCAAGCCAATATATTCTTAGTGAAGAATAAAATGGCTCTTTGTGTTAGTGTTAAGGATGGAAATAACTGATATATTCATAGTAACAAGAATAGTCTACATCTCTATAGCCGTTTTCAAACAAACTTTGCAGTGGTTGAACAAGAACATGAATCAGTCAGCCAAAAATCATAGCAAAATCAGGGACAACGTTCACATCAGTTTAAGTCTGTGAAAATTCGACAAGACGAGTGATTTGAAATGAGTCTTTAATCTGCTCAGACGGGTCATTTCAAAGCCCAAACGCGTTGCATTGCTAATGAGACCTCTAAACTGGCCAATGTGTGGATAACTTTTCAAGGCAGCAAAATTAGCTGGTGTTTGCTTGTACAAAAGAGTACGTAAATATTTTCCGAGGTAACAATGTGCATTCATTTCTGCCACATCCAATGATTGCCATCTTTTTTAAGGTGCGTTGGACGACTTTGACAAGACGTCACTCCCTCCTGCTCCTGAAGCAGCAGCTGCCTCTTCCTCTGCCAGCAGCGGTGCAGAAAAGGTGGGTGTCTGGTTTTGTCCCCATTTCTTCCCGTTTCTCTTCTCCTGCAGCTGGATTGTGCTTGTGGTCTGTGTGCTGCTTATGATTGAATTTGGCTCAAGTGCCCACATCATTAAACTTTATAGTTGACTATAAACTTCTGCCTTTCTCTCTGTTTTTTCTACTGACTCCTTTGACAGTCAAACAAACTTCAGAAACATAATCGACAACCCTCATTCGGTCTTTCCTCACTTGTACTACATTGGTAGTTCCCACGTTCCTCCCTCAGACATTTTCCAAACAACGAAGACAAAACATGTCTCAGGGGGGAAAGAAGTCTGTATAATATATTGTGTCTGATTCCTTTAACAACTTTGTAATTTGTTATAATTGCGTTGTTAGGAAGTAGTGTTCTTTGTATTGAGTTTAAAGTTGCTAAGTTTTATTCAAGGTGTTGTGCTTTTTCAGCGTGAGTCGACAGTGCAATTGAACGTAGGCATGAAAATGATCAAATGTGATCATACAAATGTTTGGACTCTCAGGCTGAATGTATTAGGGCTTTCATTGATTTGTCAAATAAAATGTTTTTTTCCCCCCTTCTGCCCGTAGCCCCCCATGCTCGAGGACTGCAAGCTCTTTGAGACTTTGTTCGAGGGCGACATGGCCACCCAAGCCAAGGAGGAGTGGGAGAAGGCCATGACGGAGCTGGCTCAGGAGGAGCCTGAGTTACTCCAACACTTCCAAAAACTGTCCGAAGCTGCAGGCAAAGTTGGTACGACGACCCCCCCCCGTAAACTCGTGTTGGCTTTGCCTCTTCATCAGCACTGTTTATTTCTTTTCCCTTGATTGCAACCTTTGTTTTATTTCCTCAGGCACTGATACTGCCTCACAACAAGAGTTCACCTCCTGCCTTAAAGAAACGCTCCGCGGTCTGGCCAAAAACGCAGACAACCTGCAGGTTAGTTGTGAATGAATGGAGAGGTCGCTTGAAAACCTTTCAGCTTACGGTACATAATGTGTTTGTTTGGTTTTGTTTTGCTTAGTCTTCAGGACTAGCTGGAGATGACCTTGTCAAGGCCCTGGAAGGTCTTGGTTTGGATGAGGGCGGGGAAGCTGGTGGCGATGATGGAAACATTCTGCCCATCATGCAGTCCATCATGCAGAATCTTCTCTCCAAAGAAGTGCTTTATCCGTCTCTCAAAGAGATCACAACCAAGGTCGGCCTTTGTTTAAACATTTGGATTGTCCTTCTTGGAATTTATTGTAACTAACACCTCCTCTTACAGTACCCAGAGTGGCTTGAAGTCAACAAGCAGACTCTGAGCACAGAAGAGTACCAGCGCTTCGACCAGCAGTCCAAAATCATGGCAGAGATCTGCAAGCTCTTTGAAAAGGAAGACGAGGGCGCGTCAGACAAAGAAGGCACGTTCGAGAGCATCATGGACCTGATGCAGAAGGTAAAGCGTTGTTATCTGTTAGCGCAGTTAATTGTATAGCTGTGCTTGTGAGACACCACTTCAACTGCTATTTAGAGCCGCCGAAAGTCTGAATATTTTGGTTTTGAGAGAGGAGGTTGGAACCCACATTTTGGGATGTAACATTTATCACCTTAAGAGTTCTAGACACACATGTTCTTTGCTCTGTCACTTCATTCTTCTTCTTTACAGCTGTGCTTTCATTATTTTTGTGTTTTCGCTCTCTTAGTAACCCAAACTACTAACTTACTCACAAATAATGTACAGCCCTGTGCAAATAATTTCAAGCATAAAATGTGGGAATAATTTGGCATTGCCAATTCCTGAAATTATGTCAACTGTACATTCAAACAATGTCTAAAATGTGAGTTAAGATACATATAAAACGTGTTCTAAGTCATGCAGTGAAAGAAGTTGTGTGTTATTGTTTTGTGTCATTGTTATGTCAGTAGTGAGGCTTGGTGACACCTGATGATGCCTGTTTCACTTACAGCTTCAAGATCTTGGGCAGCCTCCTAAAGAGCTAGCAGGAGATGCGGTGAGCTGTAATCGTACATCTTCATTTATGTGATTTGTAATAAACCATCTTATCCACTTTTTTTTTTGAGAAAAAACAAAGATTCTTTGTCATTTTCATGAGATTTTCATTCATTTTTATGTGAATTCAACACAATCAACAAAAAAAGGAGTAGGTTTGCAAATACATGTCCTGATGTAGTTTCTCAATCTGTTTTTGTTTTCACTCTGCAGCCTCCTGGCTTCAACTTTGACATGGAATCCCTCAATCTCCCTGGGGGTCCGGGGGCCAATGCACCAGAGCAGTGCTCCATCATGTGATGAGGTGAATGGTGAGGACCACGAGAAGCACCAGAGCCAAACGGTCACTCAGTGTGCGTCAGCAACAAGGAGAGAGGGAAAAGTCCGGCAAGCGTGTGACCTGATCGCACACACTGTTTTGCTCAAGAAGAGGGTGTGTGTGTGTGTGTGTGTGGAAACATAAACAGCAGCGGCAACATGAGGAGGTACAGAAACCAAAAAGAACTGGATGCATTAACACACGCTCTCCTTTGTGAAATCACTGCACACACGAACAAGCAATATTCAAGCGTTCCTGATTCAGTTTATCAACGGTTCCCACAGACATTTCACGGTTTTAATTTCAACAGTAATCACATAGGAAGTTGCTTCAACTGCTGTTCTGTGTTGTTTTCACATACTGTTTAGCCTCATGGTACATTTTACCAAGCCACTTGACGGGGATAAACGGTGCCTTGACACAATGACTTAAAGTTGTTGTTTCAAATCTCATCATAATGGGAAGATTCTATCATTTATTTGAGCAAGATCATAGATATTTAGCAAAAAATTGCAATACCCCCCCCAGATTTACAACTAAACATGGAATAAACTGAAAAATTGTACAGAACTGAACTCAATGAGTTAAGAGATAAAGCATTAAGAATGAAGAAAAATATTAATGGAATGCGAGTGTGTATTTGTTGTTTATTTAATGAGTCAACAAGAGTGAAGAGGGGTACTATCTCGTGTGTTTTTTTTCAGCACTAACTGTAACTGAACTAATTCAACCGGACCCATTTGCTGCTTGTTATTTCCCATTCCCGCGTGTCGATTTGAAGTGATCGAGCTTACGATTGCGGGATGCCTTCGCTTAGGTTACAGTGATTATTATAGTGTAGAGTTACTGTTCGAAGTGCTTCCATTGTGTTTTTCCTGGTGTTCCTAATGTGCAGCGTGATGTTTCCCTTGCCACAAGGTCCCATCTGGGAAAACAAAACACCTAAATTGTCTTTGAGAGTGTGTGCTGCCTGATTGCAAAAACCTGTAACCATTAGAAGTCCATCATGCCATTTCCAGAAGAGGCAGCCTAGTCAAAAACATCCAATTGGATCTGAAGCAAACGTCATACTGCAGAAGAATTGCCGGTTAGGGCAT
This sequence comes from Malacoctenus gilli, assembly GCA_032164315.1. NCBI lineage: Eukaryota > Metazoa > Chordata > Actinopteri > Blenniiformes > Labrisomidae > Malacoctenus > Malacoctenus gilli. The sequence continues at coordinate 16,439,120 of JASSRZ010000042.1, forward strand.
CAACAGCCTGATGTTTGCACTTTTCGTTGGTGGTTGGATGGTGTGTTTACTCGCCCGTACACTTTGCATTGACTGCTTTTGCTAGTGGACAAAAATGTACCACTCCAACTGTAGAGAGGGGACTGGAAATCCCTGGAACCAGCAGTCCATCGATAACTACATAATACAGAAGGACTGTGAAAGGATTCAGTCAACCATGCGCTGAAGAGAGATCAGATGTACATCAAACGCAACTGAGGAGTGGCTGCGTTTGAGTGGCAGGTTTCTAAAGACCTGTTTGGTTAAATCACAGGGTGACGACCTGTTCAACTCTCAGGGCCGAATAGATGTGGCCACAGCACCCTCAAAAACGCAACCTGTCATTAAGTTTATTGCTTTTGTAAATGTATGAAATAAAATGATGTTGTAACACAATTGTAAAATGGTCCCAGTTCATTTTTTGCCAGATACATCTTAATCAGTCCAGTTGTTTCCTCCAGTCAAGTCGACAACATTTTAAATTAAATGCTCCATCGTTTCCTCTTGATTGTTTCATAATTGTACTGTAAGTAATTGTCATTCAGCTTGATGCGTTTTGGTGAAGGACCAGATTTCTCCTCATAAAATATAATATTAAGAATAAAGCAAAACTAAAGGCAATGCAAATAGTTTGATTAGATATGATACCTGCATCACCTATATTTGATGCATTATCTGTCTTTGTTAACAGTACAGATTAGTAGAATTGTAATAAACTCCTAGCCATTTAATTAAATTGACACAAAGTATATGAACTGCTTTTATAGGCTTCAAAGATTTTTCATTCGTGTCGAAGAAAGTCTTTTAATGCGTTATTATCACGCTTAACCAGTAGAGTCGCAATTCGTGCTGTTCTCTGCAACGTGTCTACGCGCCGCTGCCGTGGAGCTTTCTGCGTCATCGTTGCGATTCAAAACTTTATTGTCCACAGCCGGAAAACAAAACGGACTACGTGTCAGGAAATAGGGGCAAAGCTAAGTCGGCGAAGACAACCGGGCGATCCGAGTGAACCCACCCTGCAATATCGGGGGCGTTCGTATTATTGTTCGTGTCCAGTTTTTTTTTTACGCCACAGCATCATCTTTTTGGAGCTGTGGTGTTGAACGGTAACGATGTTAACAAAATTCGAAACGAAGTCGGCCCGTGTCAAAGGTAAGGCTGTGCAGTTAGCCCAAGAAGCTAATATGAGCTAGTTGACGTCAACCTGCTTTTGAGTTATCGTGGAATTTCGGCTTTGATATTGTAAAACAATACAAGTCGTGTTATTATTGTACAATAGTGATTCCGATCATTTTTAATCCAACTGTCAGTGCTGTGCCATGTTCTCATTTAATGTTAAGTTACATGAATGCTACTTGGGTCATTTGTGGCTAATGAAATTAGCATTAGAAGAGATCCCGTGTCACCTTTATGTCCCTGAATAATATAACCCGTCGCAGTTTGGAGAACGTTGTCCCGTCTTGAGTTTTTTCATGATTTTTGTGACCTATTGTCTTTCCCTTCAGGCCTTAGTTTCCATCCCAAGAGGCCGTGGGTTCTTGCAAGTTTGCACAATGGTGTCATCCAGCTGTGGGACTATCGGATGTGCACACTGATTGACAAATTTGACGAGCACGATGGTGGGTTCATGGGCGACCGATCCAAGATCGTGTTGTGTCACTGTACACAATGTATTGTTTATGAAGGTTGATTGTTCTGGTCTGTGGGATCTGATTCGCAGGCCCTGTCCGAGGAATTGACTTTCATAAGCAGCAGCCTCTGTTTGTGTCTGGAGGAGATGATTACAAGATCAAGGTGACACGACTGCAGCATGCACACTTTAAATCTTACCGGTTCACATTGAGTATTCGTTCCGATTTTTGACGCTGCTCTTTTCATGTGTCACAACAACTTGAAGTGTGCATCTT
>JASSRZ010000042.1:16441144-16473882 GCA_032164315.1 Malacoctenus gilli
CGGTTCACATTGAGTATTCGTTCCGATTTTTGACGCTGCTCTTTTCATGTGTCACAACAACTTGAAGTGTGCATCTTCAGATGCATTCAATGTAATTAAATGTACTGTTCAAGTAATGGTTCAATCTTTTGAATACTCACTAAACATTGGTGGTTCACTCAGGTGTGGAACTACAAGCTGAGACGTTGCCTGTTCACCTTGCTGGGGCACCTTGACTACATCAGAACCACTTTCTTTCATCATGTGAGTTGTTTGGATTCTGAATGATGAACCAAAATATCATTGAAAAGTACTTGTTTGTGACTTAAAGAGCGGCCCCTTTGCCTACAGGAGTATCCTTGGATTCTGAGTGCCTCAGATGACCAGACTATTCGGATCTGGAACTGGCAGTCCAGGACTTGTGTCTGGTGAGATGCGCTGTAAATTGTGGGAATTGGCTTACTTTGAAATTTCATGATGACAAACACCGGTCCTGAGTTGTTGGCCTTTGCAGGTTTTTAAACAAGAAATACCTAATTGAGCCGCATTGATTTGCACCTTTTCTTTAATTGTCACTGGGAAAAGTTGGTGTCACTAAATTTGAACATATGTTTCTCTTTCTTCAGTGTGCTGACCGGCCACAATCACTATGTGATGTGCGCCCAATTCCATCCATCCGAGGACCTGGTGGTGTCAGCCAGTCTGGATCAGACCGTGCGAGTGTGGGATATCTCCGGTGAGAGTTTGGGGAAGGCGGACCAGAGGGTAGCTGGCTGGGTTTGGGAGGGGAAGGGTGAAGGGCCGAGTGGAACAGAGGATGAGGAAGAGGGCGGGAACAATAGTGATATTGTGTCCTGAACATCTTCCTCCTCTTCAACTTGTAGAAGACAAATCTCTGTGGGCTGTTTGCAGAAACATCTCTCTGTTGAATAGAAGCCAAAAACATTGCCAGAACAAATTTACAGTGTTTCATTTTAAGATGAAACACCTCAGTGTAAATACATGTTCTGATTAAAACAACAATTCATTCAGCAGGAAAGTGTTCTGTGAAAATTGCCTTATTGCCTCGAGAGGTGTTTCTGTGCCTTTGCATGTTTAAAAACTTTGATTGTTGTTGTTGTCTTTCCATTAACTGAACTATTAACAAACTCGTCATCCTTGTTTCCTGTCAGTAGACATGCAAAAAGTCTGGATTTTTGACTCGACTACCCTGAATTTATGTGCCTTGATGTTCTGTTCACTTTGAGCCTCATTGGGTCCAGTTTTAATATCCATACCCTAACATATCCGCAGAATGTGCATGTTTTTTACATTCAGCTTTCTAAGCTTCATGAACGACTTGGAATTCCATGTGAATGAACAGTTTGCCTTGCACTAACACAAAATACAGAAAAACCAAACAGCCTCCATTATTTTCTGTCGTTGCATTCAGTAATGGGAAACTGTAACTGTACTGTAACCTGCACGGCTACCTTCACTACACAAAAGATAACATGAAGCATAAATGTTTTTGTTTATGCATTTCCTCAAGTCACCAGACTGATCTGCTAAATCTAATTTCTAATCTGTACCTTTGACATTTCATCTGCCGATACCTGTGCATGCCATAACATGATGGAAGCATGCATGAGCCAAAGCTCCCGTTCCTTTCATTCAACGCCCCATCAGAGCACGTCTTCACCCCGCTAGCCACCACCGACCCCCGCCACCCATCAGCCAGTCCCATACACTCCCTGTGTCCCCCTTATCCCATGCGCTCCCTGGAAACATCCACATCTGCACATAGGTTTAAAGTGTCATTTCATCTACTGTGTGTCATCTCCCTGCACTGTTGAACTCTCTGTTCACCACATTGTTTTAACGGATCGAAATCATCAATACAAACTGCTTTCTTTTCCTGCTTTGATTTGAGTCTTGGAGACAATCAGTGATTATACTTCTCTGTCCAATCAAATGTGAAGGTATTTTATTCCCTGTGATGATGATTCATTAACCCAATCTGTTGTGCTGCCACAGCAATGATTGTTTGTAAGCTCATGTTAGCGGGTGATGAGAGAGCAGACGGTTGTGTTGGTGTGTTTCCCCGTGTGTTGTTGTTCAGGGGTTCAACAGTTCTTTACTTTAAAGTTGCTGCTCCTGCCTTCTCACTTCAGTGCTTTTGCCTTTTAGTTGAATATTTTTGTACCTTTTTCCAAAAAATTTGGTTTCAATGTTCCTCCCTCCCCTTGTGCTGGGATTTTACCGTGTGTAACATGAAATTGGCTCCTCCTCCTCCTTTTGCATGCGGTCCTCTGAATGATGATTCCAGGTCTGAGGAAGAAGAACCTGTCGCCAGGCGCCGTGGAGACCGAGGTGCGAGGGATCTCCGGTGTTGACCTGTTTGGCGCTTCAGATGCTGTCGTTAAACATGTCCTTGAGGTAAATGTAACTCTTTTGTTTTTCAGGGATTTTCTTCTTAGTGTTGTCACTTGAAGGAAGAAAGATGGTTGCATGTTTTTATTTTGAAGCGCTTCATTGAATTGTAAATCATTTGTATCAGGTGTTTATGTTTTGTTAGTCTTTTTACCAGTTGAGGGAACAGATCGGTTTACGTACGAGGAAATGTCTTTGACCTCACATGCGATCCCTGTGTTTAGGGTCATGATCGAGGGGTTAACTGGGCAGCCTTCCATCCCAGCATGCCCCTCATTGTGTCCGGAGCAGATGACCGGCAGGTCAAGATCTGGAGGATGAACGGTGAGTCGTTGTTTCTCAGTGTGAATGGCCAAAGAGTGTTTGCTACCTAAAATCCATTGAATCATCCATTGACATGTGTTTTTTCAAATTGTTTCAGTGAACAAAAAAAACCAAACAACCTCAGATGACCTGCTAGTTTTTTCATTCTTTTATTGCTTCCGTTAACAAAATTTTAATTTATGTCACTGACCATCTCTGCTCTCCTTTCCTTTAGAGTCCAAAGCATGGGAGCTGGACACATGCCGCGGCCATTACAACAACGTGTCGTGTGCTGTTTTCCACCCGCGTCAGGAGCTCATTCTGTCTAACTCTGAGGACAAGAGCATCAGGGTGTGGGACATGTCCAAGAGGACCGGAGTGCAGACTTTCCGACGTGATCACGATCGCTTCTGGGTGCTGGGGGCTCACCCAAACCTCAACCTGTTTGCAGCAGGTGATAAAACTCGTAGCTGTCTCAACTGTTTCAGTGTAAATGTAAGAAATGATGCAGATGATCTGTGTGTGTAACCCGTACAACTTTAAATATCATGTGTTCTGTTCTGCAGGTCACGACAGTGGCATGATCGTATTCAAACTGGAGCGCGAACGTCCAGCCTACGCTGTCCACGGTAACATGCTGTACTATGTGAAGGACCGCTTCCTCCGGCAGCTGGACTTCAACAGCAGCAAGGACACTGCTGTCATGCAGCTTCGCAGGTGGGTGCCCTGTGTCTGTGACACTGACGGAAAGGATTCACACTTGGAGAAGTGCAGGCTGGGATCTCTAAAAAGGGATCCCAAACTTACCTCAGTTTATCTGGCCCCGTCAATCACATTGATCGACTTTGATCAGGCCAGATCATGAAGACAATGGAGAATATGTCACAGATTTAGGACATATCTCAGAGAGCAAACAGTGTTGTGAAAAAAAATTGTGTGTAAGAGAACAAAGAGGAGTGTTTACGGTTGTGTTTTTTTCTCGTTCTAGTGGGTCGAAATTCCCAGTGTTCAGCATGTCCTACAACCCTGCTGAGAACGCTGTGCTGCTCTGCACTGTAAGTTTGCTCTCAATATAAACAGACACTTGTTAACCTTATACAGGCAGTGAAGCTCAGTTTGTTTGTTTACAATGCTTTTTATTTTCTACAGAGAGCGACCAACCTGGAGAACAGCACCTATGATTTGTACTCGATTCCAAAAGAGAGTGACTCTCAGAACCCTGATGGTAAATGAACTGCGTATTAATATCTCTGGCGTTTTTAAGGACATAATTCCTGGACTTGTTGATCTTAACCTCGTGTCTGCTGTTGTTTCAGCACCAGAGGGAAAAAGATCCTCTGGTCTGACTGCAGTGTGGGTGGCGAGGAACAGGTTTGCTGTCTTGGACCGAATGCACTCGGTAAGTCTGTTTCACAAGGTCAAGGTTTATCTGGTTAAAGAATTGTTCTGAGAGAAATGGAACGAACTGTGTGGCAGGAAACATGAATATGTGTGCTGAGTTGCGACGCCTCTGTGTCTCTTGTAGCTGCTGATTAAGAACCTGAAAAACGAGATCATGAAGAAGGTCCAGGTGCCGAGCTGCGAGGAAATCTTCTATGCAGGAACGGGCTCGCTGCTGCTGCGCGATGCCGACGGCGTCACGCTGTTCGACGTGCAGCAGAAACGCTCCCTGGCCACCGTCAAGATTGCCAAGGTCAAGTACGTGGTGTGGAGCGCCGACACCAGCCACGTTGCTCTGCTGGCTAAACACGGTGAGCAGATCACATTTGCATCTCATGGAGATGAAACACCCTTATTTTACTCCTTTGACTGAACATGGATCAGTTTTAGGGGGGAAAACTTCACCCCTGACCAAAGGCTGCTGTTTTAAGGCTTTTGCTGATTTTTTTGTTTTTGCGATTTATTTTATTTTTCTTTCTCAGCCATCATGATCTGCAACCGCAAGCTGGAGAGTCTGTGCAACATTCATGAGAACATCCGGGTGAAGAGTGGCGCCTGGGATGAGAGTGGAGTCTTCATCTACACCACTTCCAACCACATCAAATACGCACTCACCTCTGGGTGTGTTTTATGTTTGATACAAATAATTACTTGTGCTCGTAAATTCGCTTTGTCTCACATTTTGAGATAGCACTAGATGTCTTTCAGGACTCGCACAGCCACTGGTGATTGAATGTGTGTCGAACTGACGTCATGCTTCATGTGTGGCTCCACAGTGATCATGGCATCATTCGGACCCTTGACCTGCCCATCTATGTGACCCGTGTGAGAGGAAACAGTGTGTACTGCCTGGATCGGGAGTGCAGGCCACGGGTCCTCACCATCGACCCCACTGAGTACCGCTTTAAGCTGGCCCTGGTCAATCGCAAATATGATGAGGCAAGTCATTAAAATGTGTTTTTTGGTTTTTTTACTTACACAAGCTTAGGGTTGTTGTTCTGCTTGTTAATGCCAAACTTGCTCGTCCAGGTGCTTCACATGGTGCGGAATGCGAAACTGGTGGGTCAGTCAATCATCGCCTACCTGCAGAAGAAGGGCTACCCTGAGGTGGCGCTGCACTTCGTCAAGGATGAAAAGACCAGATTTAGTCTGGCCCTGGAGTGTGGCAACATTGAGGTGAGTTGATTGACTGGAAAGAGTACACTTATTCATCAGCAATACACGAGTTTGAGACGAAAGATGAACGTGATCAACATGCCTGCAGGTGGCGCTGGAAGCAGCCAAGGCCCTGGATGACCGCAGCTGCTGGGAGCGCCTGGGCGAGGCAGCACTGCTGCAGGGGCACCACCAGGTCGTGGAAATGTGCTACCAGAGGACCAAGAACTTTGACAAGCTCACCTTCCTCTACCTCATCACTGGCAACTTGGCTAAGCTGCGCAAGATGATGAAGATCGGTGAGTGAGGCTGAACTCGGTGAAAGATTCGTGGCTGTTTATGAGAACTCTTCGATTTACGTGCATGTACTCTGTAGCTGAGATCAGAAAGGACATGAGTGGCCACTACCAAGCAGCTCTTTACCTGGGTGATGTCAGTGAGAGGGTCCGCATCCTCAAGAACTGTGGACAGAGTGAGTTCAACTGTGACACCTCAAACAACTTCCTTTTTATTCTGTATTTTGAAGTTTGATCAAATTCACTCCAGTGTGAATGTGCTTGCTTCTGTTTCTACACTCCATGTGATGTTTCTCGTCATCATTAGGATCTAAGTGTTTGTGTGTGTTTGCAGAGTCCCTGGCTTACCTGACTGCAGCCACTCATGGGCTGGATGAAGAGGCTGAGGCTCTAAAGGAAACTTTCGACCCTGAAAAAGAGACGGTGTGGCAATCTTAAACCCAACTCTGTTAAGCTGTCGCAGTACTTTTACATAGAGTAATGAAAACGTGATTGATCTTGTCTCTTAAAGGTGCCAGAGGTTGATCCCAACGCACAGCTGCTGCAGCCTCCTCCACCCATCAACCCACTGGACACCAACTGGCCTCTGCTCACCGTGTCGAAGGGCTTCTTCGAAGGTGCCATTGCTGCAAAGGGTGAGTCAGAGTCCAAGATGATAAACTCGGTCAATTTTAGAGATATTTATCAATCTGTATGTGTGATAGTGAATGTGCTCCTTGGGATAAGATTTGTGCAAGTAAACAATTTGTCTCCCTGATTAAAAAAAAAAACAAAACAACAAAAAACAACCCAAAAACCCAACTAACTCTGGCACTGAGATGTGCAGAAGTTTACTTTGAAAACTTCTCTTGAAACTTGCTGCAACATTTAAAAAGCCACTTTGTTTCGATTGTGTTGCAGGAAAAGCGGGTCAGATGGCTGCCGACCTTGATATGGAGGCGACAGGAGGAGAGGGCTGGGGAGATGATGCTGAGCTTCAGCTGGATGAAGGTACCTTAAAATGGGATGGACATTTTTTGGAATATTGGTGCACTTAAATTATGAAACAAAGTATTTTTGTTCAATATATTTTTATGTTTTCTTTGTCTTAGATGGCTTCATGGATGCCCAGGAAGGATTAGGGGAGGAAGGAATGGTGAAAGAGGAGGGAGGAGGCTGGGAGGTCGAAGAAGACCTGGATCTTCCTCCCGAGCTGGTAAGACGAGACAAATGGTTTCAAACTGCACCATCACGGAGGCGAATGAAGCACTGTGGGGCCTCAAACAGTGGGGTCTCATGCTTCAGTCTGCGTTTGGTCATTTTGCTGCTGTGCCTTCTTGCTATAAAGTTGTTGATGTGGTGTAAGCTCTTCACTGCTGTCTGAAGATGGCAGATGTTGGATTTAGACCGAATTCCTTTTGTCCGTGGACAGGATGTGCCGGTTGGTGCAGGAGGAACAGGAGAAGACGGTTTCTTCGTCCCACCCACTAAAGGCATGAGTCCTACCCAGATGTGGTGCAACAACTCGCAGCTGCCGGTGGACCACATCCTGGCCGGCTCCTTTGAGACTGCCATGAGAGTACGTTCGTCTTCAGAGATTACTTTAAAGGAAGTCCAAGCACCTGCTTCGATGTGCATATTTCTTCACACGCTAAACTCCTTTCTGACGTCTTCCTTTGACAGCTGCTCCATGACCAGGTTGGGGTCGTGAGCTTTGGTCCCTACAAGTCGCTCTTCATGCAAACACTGTCGAGGGGCCGTACTTGTTACCTGGGGCTTCCCTCCCTGCCCTGCCTGCGTAGCAATCCCCAGAGAAACTGGAAGGTAACTTGTGGTTCCGATACTGTTGTCAAAACCGAGCAGCCTCTCATTTTGTAGGGTTTGTTTTTTTCTTTTGTGACACCAGCTTTCTCTGTCACTTGGTAGGACTGTGGGGCAAAACAAGGACTGCCTGCTGTGGGCCTGCGCCTCTCCGATCTCATCGCTCGCCTGCAGCAGTGCTACCAGCTGACAACATCCGGACGGTTTGAGGACGCTGTTGAGCGCTTCAGAGTCATCCTGCTGTCTGTGCCACTGCTGGTAGTTGATAACAAGCAGGAGATCGCAGAGGTGTGTAATGACATGTTGAATCTCAGTCTGATCAGTCATCTTAAACTTTTTTTTACAGCCACTTTTTGGATACTTTAATTTTTAACGTCGTGTTTCAGGCTCAGCAGTTGATCACCATCTGTAAGGAGTACATTGTGGGTCTGACCATGGAAACCGAGAGGAAGAAGCTGCCGAAAGACACACTGGAGCAGCAGAAGAGGCTCTGTGAGGTAAAAATATCACGTGGCTCTCAACGATTGTCGAGTTGTTGTAAATGGAGTGAATATTGATCTAAAGAAACCAAACCATCATTGACGTGTTTGTCTTTTGCTTGCAGATGGCTGCATACTTCACTCACTGTAATCTGCAGCCAGTCCACATGGTTCTGGTGCTGCGGACAGCTCTGAACCTCTTCTTCAAACTGCGTAACTTTAAGACTGCTGCAGGATTTGCACGCCGTCTTCTGGAGCTTGGGCCCAAGCCAGATGTTGCGCAGCAGGTTGGTTTTGCTGGACTTATGCTTGCATATTTTAAGGAAAGAGTCTGTATGTGAATCTCGTGCAACTTTCTGCTCCTTTCTCTGATCATCTTACTGAACATCTGACATCCGACATTCAGACTCGCAAGATCCTGGCTGCCTGTGAGAAGACCCTGACAGACGCCCATCAGTTGAACTACGACCCCCACAATCCGTTTGATCTTTGCGCCGCGTCTTTCGTCCCCCTCTACCGCGGACGTCCTGTTGAGAAGTGCCCTCTGTCTGGAGCCTGCTACTGCCCCACTTACAAAGGGCAGATCTGCAGAGTCACACAGGTAAATAGAAACAGCTGGAAACTCCCATTGTTTTTCTTCTTGTATCTTCTGTCTAACCTTTCATTTCACATCATTTTCCAGGTGACGGAGATTGGTAAGGATGTGATCGGTTTGCGTGTGAGTCCACTGCAGTTCCGTTGAGAAGACTAGGGAAACGCATCCAAATGAATCCGAGGATTTGATTGCTCACATGACAAATTTCTTAATCCTATCAGCTATCTGTTCCGTGCACCACCTATACTCTAAAAAGCTTCTCTTGTAAGTGCTTCTGAGTCAACTCTGTGCTGTGTGCTACTCTAAAACCTCAAGAATAAAACCTCCTATTTGTCTCTCTTCTAACTTGTATGATATGAAAACGTTTGCTCTCTGTATCTGGAAATCAATAAAAGGTCTGTTCATGAACAGAAAAGCTGCAAGTGTGCGTGTCTTGTGTGAAGCATGTTTCCAATGAACAACTTATTTGTGTTGGAAAAACGGGGCAACTCCAGTGACAAATATTTTTGCGCTGTGTGTGGGGAAAGGTTTCAAAAACTTCATCGTGTGGACCATTCACAGCAGGACTCGCACAGGAAAAAGCTGTATGTGACATCTGTGGAATAAGATTTATTTCCCCAACACACCGATTCTTGTGCGGCACAAACTCCATGGAGAAGTCTCGACTGAGCGCACACAAAAGAGAGACTGCAGTTTCCCCGCAAACCGTGTGGGAAAAGTTTCTGGAGTAAGAAATGATTGATGTAGCTTCCCTGGAATGTCTTGATTCAAACGATTTACTGAACATTTCAAGGGATTCTTAATCCCTCCGCTTTCAGCCATGAACAGCATCGGCTTTAGGACCCAGAGGCGGAGAGCTGTGAGTGGTTGTAAATATAGCGGCGGTGTGCCTTGTCGTTCAGAGCGGCTTCGGGTCATGAGAGGGACTGTGTTTGTGTTGTTTTTTTGAGCGGACTCCGTCAGCCTGAATCTGCTGTCCTGCTGGACACAGCAACCTACGGGGTCCTCTCGAAGGGGCTTGATGTGAGGGAGACTGAAGACCACCCGCTGCCTGCAGGTGAGTCCCCGTGTCCTTTCCGCTCAGCGCGTGTGACGCGTTCAATGACGGGGATCAGTGAAACACTGTCAAGACGTGCCTTCTGTGGGCATATTCAGCCCACCGCACGTCCCCTCGATTGATAGATAGAGATCAATTCATGAACAGTGTCAATTAATTTGTTGTATCTCCAACTTACCTTTTTTTAACTTCTGACTGCATGAAATAACGATCAGACACTTTTTTATTTATATATCTTGAATTGACGAGAGTCGCATGACATTGTGGGACTCAATGGAACATTTTGATTCGGTTGCTGAACAATACAAAGCATCTATATGTAAAGTGTCCGATGGAAGCAGGACAAATAATGGGAATGAACCGTACTTGCACCTTTACTGACCAGTCTGAAGTGGACCAACGACAGCAAGGCTCCAATTTCACCTCCAGCAGCTTTGGGCAGCAGTTATCTGATCAGAGGACAGAGTGTGACTGAAATGATGAAGAGTTAAGATGAATATTTTGTTGCTGTTGTCACGCAAACAGAAGCCTCGGTGCTCCTGCAGCCTTCTGCGTTCCCTTGTTCATTTTGTCTTGAAAAGTTCGCAATGCAAATGTGATTCACCGTTTTTGATTCCTGGCCAAAATCACAGCACAAATCAGCTGAGTTTATATATCTTCCCCTGATATTCTGGAGTCCAGTCTGACACCTGGAAGGAGAAAAAACTGACCATCTCATACTGAGATGTTGTGATATTTTTGTTATGGTGGTAATTGAATATTTGTATATATTTCACAGGGTTATTTTTTAGGTTTCTTCCACTGATCTGTTTTCCCTGAGCTGCATTTAAGTCCCCTGCCTGTCCTCAATAACCTCTCATGCAAAAATGTGTAGACTGTGCTTGTTGACCGGGTGCCTCACACAGCGTCGGACATCCTCACTGACCTCAGTTTTTTTCTCAGCTTGTAGCAGAAGACTGTGACCTTCAGGAACTCCAAGCCTACAACGGCGGGCGCCTTCAGTCACCTGAGCGGTATGCTGCAGCTGTGTAAGGTCACCAGCGCCCTGTACATCAGCAACGCTCGCTCGGCCTGCAGCGACGAGCTCATCCAGCAGGACGCGGTGACCCTCTGCATCAACGTGTCCAAGCAGCAGCCCTTTCCCTCCGCCGGCATCACCAAGCTCCAGATCCCCGTCTACGACGACCCCAATGAGGACCTGTACAGCCACTTCGACCGCTGCGCCGACGCCATCCAGAAGGAGGCCAACCGCGGGGGCCGCAGTGTTGTCTACTGCAAGAACGGACGCAGCCGCTCCGCCACCATCTGCATCGCCTACCTGATGAAGCACCGCAAATTATCGCTCACAGACGCCCTGGGGGTGAGCACGGTTTTGAGCGAGATCTCCTGAGATCATCAGTGACCAAAAAAATCTGAATTGTGTGAAAGATCTTGTCAGAATTGTTCAGATTATGGTCTTTGCAATAGAAAAAATATAGAAATGGTAAAACAAACAAACCCTCTTGTCTCAATTCCCAAACGTACTTATTCTGAAGTTGGCTACTTTATCCGCTGCCTGGTTCCTGGTTTTTTGCATTTACCTGCAGAATGTGCTGCTCCTGGCAATGGAAAGAAAAGTACGAGTGAGCAGAGCGGATCTGATTGTACTCGCGAGCAGCAAAGTGCACATCCATCCTGCTGCCCGAAGGTTAAACAAATCTGCAGCAAAGCACTTGGTGTCCTGAAACTGAAGCTTTTATAATCCAAGGTGCCCTCGAACTGCACACTGACAGAGGAGCCGCTCCACTGCAATCACGCTCACGATGCCCAAACGCAACAACACGCCAGCCATTCAACAAAAAAAGTCGTTCTTTATTTCAAACAGTCATTGGCCAAAGTTTTAATAACATTTTTTTCACATGAAAGCAAACTGTAAATTATTTATGCTGGTTATGCACCGTGTAACTCATGTAGAGCTGAGGAGAAAGGTGACGAAACAAGGTTTGATTTTCTCCATGAGACTTTCAGAGTTAGTTTCCATCTTAAGATGGAGAAATGCACAAGTTGTCCTCCCGCAGTAACATGGGAAATGACTTCTGTCAGAGTCCAGAGACTGGAGACATGCTGATCGACACCAATTGTCCTTTTTTTTTTTTGGCCTGTTTCTCTTTGCAGAGAGTGAAGACGGCGCGTCACGTGGTCGACCCGAACCCCGGCTTCATGTCGCAGCTGCAGCGGTACGAACAGGAGCTAAAAAGAAGACGAGGGCAGACCTGATCCCTGTCCAGCTGCTTTCAAGCAACCTGAGAATCAGGACGTCCAAAAAGGTGGCGAAGCTTCGACCTCACCGCTGGTCCCTGAACGGCATTTAAAATTCGAATAGTGTTGTGCAAGCTGAGCCATGAACATCATATTTAACCTCAAGATTCTGGCTGGTTGTTTAACACAATTTTCTGCTGTGTGTATTCAGCAAAACAAGTGATCTTGCTCAACATTTACTTGTAACTACAATTGAACCTGAAAAAATAGTCTGACAATAGTATGATATCTAATCCTTGATACAAAAAAGGATAATAAGGATGAAGCAGATTTACTCACAAAAAAGTAAATGAAACACAAAGTAGATCAAATGAAATAAGAATTTATTCAATTTGAAAAGGAATTACCAAGTGAATACTTTTCTGTTCCTTCTCGAATCAAGTTCAAGCTGTGACTCTTTTGTAGGGATTATGGTACATAAAAAAACATGTTTTCACGTTTGCACTATAATGTATCAATTCTTTTTGAGGGGCTGAAGGTTCATTGTGTTTCCGCTGCAGCAGTCTTATGTTTTTACTTGTCACACTGTAGCTGCAGTTCCACATTTTCACCTGCAGATAGAAGCACTTTCACAACCAAGTGAAGACATGAGAAACGATGTCCTCTTAAATTTGATTGGATAAGTTACAAAATGTGGCTCATGTGTCGGTCACGTTCGAAATCCAAAGCTTCTGTTTTCCGTTTCCTCAAAAGCTGAATCTGTGTTTAGTGTCTGATTTGTTTTTCTGGAAAAAAAAGGAAAAAGTTGAAAATTGTTGATTGTAAATAAAATAAAAATGATCTCAGGTAAAACTGCAAGTACAGCTGTAGAAACGTTAAATTCTACATAATGTGTGCACAAAAACCTTGGAGCACAAAAATGTGCGAAATATAATGTTTGGGTTCAGAGAGTCGCTCATATCAGATTTGTTGCCATAGAACAAACACACAACCAGTCATCCGGCTGGTTTTGATATATGAACTGTGAATAAGGAAAGCTTTTTCTGCATGTTCATTTTTTGGATGTCTTGTAGAAGTGTGTGTCTGTAAATCTCAGGTTTTTCCTTAATTTTCCACTCGTGCTGCCATTGCAGTGTGAGAGCAATACGTTCGATGACAGGCTGAAACCACATCATCCTCAGTGAAGGTTTTATACCAGAAAGAAAACGAAAGCTTTCTGCACCATGTGTCCCTTTAAGACCCAGCTACTGTACTCGCGTGTAATACATGAAACAAAAGTGAAATAAAGCTGTGCGTGAAACGCAGTGTTGAGCTCTGTGCAGTCAAGAAACGGCCGGTCACTCTGATCTGATCAACTATCCAGTGAAAATAGGAAAAAAAGGGAGGCTACCAGGGAGAAAATCAGTTTATTTTCCAAAGGATGTTGCATTTCTGACATACTGAGGCCTTTGTTGGGGTCAAACAGACGCAGCGAGATCAGCTACATGGTGGGGGGACGGTGTAGACTGTCGACAGCTGGCTGCGGCTGGTGACTTCTGTCCCACTCATCACGGACTCTGCTGATCCAGTCGTTGTAGTTGGACACCTTGGTGTAGATGCCCAGCTTGTCCGCCTTGCCGCAGCCGTCGCCCCAGGACACCAGGCCGACCAGGAACCAGGTGTCCCGGTACAGAGTGACCATCGGTCCGCCGCTGTCCCCCTCGCAGGCGTCCTGCTTCTGGCCGAGGATCCCGGCGCAGAGCACGTTGTCGCTGATGTTGTAGGGTTGCATCTGATGGCTGCAGACGCTGTGGCTGACCAGCGGGATCTTGATGACGTTGAGCGCCGAGCTGAACTTGTCGCTCTCCAGGTCGTCCTTGCCCCAACCGCTCACCACAGTCATGGTGCCGTTGAGGTGGAGCACCCGCTCGGCCATCTCTCGTCCCGGCAGGCAAACGGGGACGATGTAGTCGGAGAGGGGTGCGGGGGTCGCCAGGCGCAGCAGGGCAATGTCGTTGTCCACAGTGACACTGTTGTAGTTGGGGTGTTTGAAGGCTTTGATGACTCTCAGAGTCTCCTCGGTTCCTTCGACTCTGAGACGCTCGTAGTCACCTGAGGGCACATGCCAAATGTTTCTATGATGTGTTGGTCGCTGTGACCTTTAACCTTTACATCACAGAATCGGTAGCGTGCACAGACCTTTTGAAGGTTTGACGTGGCACTCAAATGCATGTGTTCGCAGAAGGGACACTTACCCAATCTGACACTGAATCTCAGGTTGTTTTCGAGGCAGTGAGCAGCTGTCAGAACCCAGCTCTCATCGATCAGGACGCCGCCGCAGTGGAAACGCCCCCTGGCATTCAGTAACAGCGCCTGCACACAAGCACGAGTGCCACAGGAAGTATTGAGAGCTCTAAAACGCAGCTGTCAGGGACGATCGCACTGTCATGAGGGTCACCGATACAGAGAGGCTGCACATGTAGCGGTGGCCCAGCTTGTATGTACACAGCTGAGTTCTTCTTACCTGCCAGGGACTTTCCCCTTTCTTGCCCACCTCGCCGCCCACCATCCAAGGCAGCAGGCCGTCCATTGCTTTTGTGTAGGATGACCTCTCAATCCGCAGCTGTCCACATGATGAGGCCCCTGTGGTTAAAAACAATCACACAACACGAGGAGGTGAAACACAATCAAATTCACACAAACGAAACATTCAGAGTCTGTGTTGGATCTGCATGTTTTTGGAGTTTGGCCGGAAACTAAAGTACTTTGAGAAAACCCACACAGGAACAGGAAGACGCTGCAAACTCCAAGAGTGCACCTTTAATCTGGCCGTCTACGATTCACCTTTCGGAAGACACTTTTTGTGGTCGTCGTCCAGTCTGTATCCAGTCAAACAGCTGCAGGTCCTTCTTAGACCATCCTCATTCTCTCGACACTCATGGTCACAGCCGCCATTATCCACCGAGCAGTTTGTTGCTGTTTGAACTGAGCAACAAGTAAAAATGTCAGTAAATATTAAAAGAGGTGGTTCAGCAGAAACAATTGTGTTCAGCACTCAGACTCACTCTGTTTGCAGTATCTTCCTTCGTATCCTGGGTGACAGCGGCAGGCGTACCCTTGGTACTGATCCACACAGGCTCCGTGAACACACATGTTGGAGTCACACTGGTTCCCGTCTGGAAAAGGAACAATTTGATGTGTTTTGTTTCACAAAGGGTCTTTGAGGTTGTCGATTATAAAACGCTCTTTGCACTTTCATTTGTTTATAGACAACTTCCAGACAGTGAAGTCGAATGGATTAAAAACTAATCTCACCTGTATATACCGTCCAGAACTCCAGCTGTAAACACAGCAAAAAAGAGGGAATCAGAAGAACAACAAATGGCTTCGAATAACTGCGGATGATCAGCCATGGATACATTTGAGGTCGTTCCATAAGGAGTCTTACTGTGGCTTCCCTGGTTTGGAAAATCTCTCTGGCCTCTTCAAAGTCACACTTCTCCTCCGCACACTCGCGCTCAAAGTTGGCAGGTTTCAGCTCCTCCAGGAAGGAGTTGGCCCGACGAGACCGAAGCAGCATGTGAGCCTGCTGTGGGTCCGAAAACACTGAAAACACACTGTTCATCAGCACACTTTTGGTAACAGTGAATACAAGGTCCTTGACCATCATTTGGTCATGTTTGTATTTGCACTGACAGTCACAGTAACTCTGTGACTGTTTCACTCCTCTTTTCTAATCTTATATGTTTCAGTCCATATTTCAATGTGCTTCCACTGTGATCTGGTATTCTGACTTCTTGTTTAGAAAGAATACATAAACCTAAAGAGACGCATGTCATTTCTCAGCGGTCTGCGAAGGAGCAGCATCTTAAGATGGACTGGACACATGTACCTGACAGGCTGATGACAGACGCCGACCACAAAATGACGCCAACGCACACGTAGAAGAGGAGGCGAGTCATGACATTGGACCTGCAGCCAATCAGACAAAGTGTTTGTAATTACTCACAGTTCCCAAACGCGCATTTTATTTGTCGCTTCTGATATTATTGATTTACAGAATAAGAAAGTTGTCTTCTGAAAAAGCTGGAGAAGACAGAGACACAAAATCACAACCAAAATATGTGCAAATATTTTTGACATCGCTCCAGTTTGAACGAGACAATCCAGTATTGATCGGTTTCAGTTGAAAACACAAAGCCGGAGACAATCCCGGCATGAGCCTCCATGACCTTTGACCTCTCAAACAGGACATCAGCGTCGGCTTGATACGGAACTCTCATTATACCGCCTAAAACATCTGTTTTCAAGACAGAGGAGTGTGTTTGTACTTACATTTGAGGAATTGAAGACGTGGACGGAGACGATGCTTTGCTCTCTTTCTGGTGTGTTAATAACTAACTACCAGTGTTTACTGACAGTCCACAGTCTGCCGCCGAACAGCGTCTGCCAACACTGTCAACACACACAAAACCTCCTCTTTGACCTCCTCCCACTCACCTTAGCTGTAACTCTTCCTCCATTTTCCTAAAGGTACAAGATGTGATCAGGTCGGGTTTTTTGTCTGACACTGAGACATCGGAGTGAACAAAATGATGCTGAAGCGCGAAGCAACATCCGGGCTTCCCCTGATCGCTGGCATTGATTGAAGGTTCGATCCTTCCTGGGGGTAGCTTTTGTACTTTACACAGGAACTTCACGTATATCTCAAAGTAATGAGAAAGTCCCTCTTTGCTGGGAGTTAAATACCAAATGATTCGGGAGCAGGAGGGGTTTTGTGGAGGGAAAGGGACATTTCATCGACGGCAAAGTTGTTCTTCATTGTTCAGATGTTTTAACACCACTCAAATTAGAATTTAGTGGTGTGAAGGAGTGCAAATTGAGCCTTTGGACCACTCGGTGAAGAAGTAAACGTGACGACAGTGAAAACTGATTCTTTTTGCACCATGTACGTCAATCTCATCACATCACCACTGAGAAATGTGACTCGTGCAACACATGCAACATTTTTGGAAAACACTGAAGCTCCTCACAGAGGAATGTGCGTCTTTCTGTGTCCGGTCAACACCCACAGCGTCAGCACGTTCAGATGCGAAACCCACAGGGTGTCATTGATCGCCGCAGACTGTGGAAACCAGGACACTTATTAGGGTTAACTATTCATCTCTTTATCTGCCTTTGTTGTCAGGCCTTGTTTTCTCAGCTCATGTTACGTGTGCGTCCTTTTGGCTTTATTAGCCTGGGGACATGAAGAAGTCTCTGGGTGACCCAGAGAGGATGCGACTGAAAGGAAACGCCAGGAGACGTTCGGCCTTCCCAGCATGCCGTTCAGCCAGGATGCAACAGGAATGACTTGTTGTGTTTGTTGCAATGGTATTTTGATGTCATTGCCTTTTGATATCTATGTATCTATGTATCTATCTATTTATCTATCTATCTATCTATCTATCTATCTATCTATCTATCTATCTATCTATCTATCTATCTATCTATCTATCTATCTATCCATCCATCCATCCATCCATCCATCCATCCATCCATCCATCCATCCATCCATCCATCCATCCATCTATCCATCCATCTAATAAACTGCAGGAGCTGTTGTAACAATCATTAGGTTTTGTGTATGAGGTACTTGAAGGTACACAAGTACAATGTTGTTTTGATCCAATGGTGACATTATGAAAGTTGTGTAACTATTGTGTGAAAAAGTGAAACATCTTGGATATCTTATTCTCTCTGGCTCATTTAATATTCCAGAGACTTGAAGAGGAGATGTGCATTGAGAAGAGATGTGGGAATGAAAGGCTAAAAAGAGGGTGGAGAGCGATGGAGCGATAAACACAGCTCCAGCTCTCCTTACTGCTCTCAGTGTACTTTGTACAGTTTCATACTGAAGGAGGTCACAGGACAGGCAGAGAGCCCAGTTCTTCTCCAATGGGACAATGAAGGCACGCCTCCCCTCCTCCTCCCTCCTCCTCCTGTCCTCCGCCTTTGTCCGAGACGCTCGCAGGTGAGACAGACCCTGAAAGATGTTTTGTTTTGGGCGAGGCCTATAAATGCATCAATACCTCCTTTGGTCCAGCTCATCAAACCACAAAAATGATTTTTCGGAGGATGCTGTGCAGCCCAGACAGAGCGGTGAGTTTTTCTCCTGCTGACACACCATGGATGGTTTCATGTTGAGGCTTTTGCTGCAGCTCATGGTGACGGGACATTTCATTCAGGATTTTTCAAGAAACAGCTAAAACAGTTCACCAGAAATCGATCCCTTTTTGAAGATTTTGTCCCTTTGTGTAGCTCATAAACAGCTGATTATTCTTGCTGCTTATGCTGACTACATGTTGATTTGAAAAATTGATGGATGAGGTGCTGCATTCTGCCTGGGAATGGTAGACATGCTTTTTTCATCAAGTAACTTGTTTAATTGTTTTTGCTGCCGGGACTGAATTACGGTAAAGAAATTACTCTGGAAAATGGATCCGCTTTGGCAACCTCACGAACGTGAGAAGGAAGTGAAGTATGAAGGTGATTGAAAGTAAAGAGTTTATGCGTTCTCTGAATTGACTGTTGTTCTTCTCCTTCAGATGTTGTTGAGGTTGTTGGGACTCTTCATTCTGCTCTGCTCTGTCGTGGTGACACCAGCCAGCAGTGAAGACAGAGAGGGGGCCACCCCTGATCCCAACCCCCGACTGCCCACGAGTTGGTATGGTGAAGATGAAGAGTGGCCCGACATGAGCATGCTTCGGGTGAAAAAAGACTTTGAGAACGTCAGCCATATCAATGACCCTCTCACAATAAGATTTAACTCAACCGAGGACCCCAATGACATACCCTTCGAAGAGTCATGGCGACCTCAGCCGCGCAGCGCCGTGAACATGTGGACTCCCAATGGAAACCAGACGGGTGGTGACCCTTACCTTCGGGTGCTTGGGGGGCCACCTGACGGGATCCCGCCTTTTAACGACATCTGCCAAATGCTGATGAATGCACCGATCCCACCGCCTGCCAGTCAGGTCCCGTTGTCCTGCATCTGTGAATACTGTAAAAAAAAGCCAGCGGTGAAGGGAGACCGTGGAGCCCGGGGCCCTCCAGGTACGAAGACTTGGGTTATTGCTGGTTTCCAATGACAGAAAAACAAAGGTTTGCAGTTTGTAGAAAACAAGAAAAATAGATAATCTTTTGGAAAAAAAAGGGTGTGGAGATAAAAGAACACTCACTTTTTTAAATCTTGCACTATTTGAACTGGAACCAAGTTTGATGGCACCACAGTTTTTTTGGAAAACTGACCTGTGTCCAACCTCGGAATAGGTGTGACTGGAAGCCCCGGCGGCAGAGGAATGACTGGCTTCACAGGTAATCAAGGATTCACGGGCCCTCGAGGGAATAAAGGTGAGTTAAACAACAGGGGCATCATATCACTGCACAAAGTAATGAAAACAAACATCACCAAACATCAGTACTTGCAGTCTTGCCTTCACATCATAGGTTAGATTGTCCCTCAACACCAAACCTGGTGAAGAGCTGAAATAAGTCTGTTGAACTGTGTCCCTTTGTTGGACCTCCAAGATGCTTCATCATATGGGCCGTCAATTTGGAAACATATCAAATACTAACAATAGTGTTCAAAAGTTAGAAAGCTACAGACCATAAAACTATTCAACCAAGCACAATATGCACGAAGGAAATCTTTAAATACAGCCGATCATTTCTCAGTGAGTTTGCCAGACGGTAAGTGAATATTTGGTCTCTACTGTTGACACGTTGGAAGTAAAAAAAACAACCTAACAGGCTTGATTCTTTGCATTTGGAGCAGTTATTGCAAACAGGTCAGCCGAGTTAAACTGTCAAGTTGGTGTTCAAATACAGTCTAAACAGATAAGTCCTTCAAACTGGGACACAGTCCTAGAGTCACAGTGCTTTGCCCTCCTTCTGTTTCACTTTCATTGTTCCACTGAACTTTAAGAGAGACACAGTTTTAAAAATACTTTCGTATCCTGATATACCGTATATACTGATCATTGTCTCAGCACAAAGAGTTCCTGGATTTGTTTACTTAACACAGGATTTCCTTTGTAAGCAGGACCAGTTTAAACTTTCCAGTGGCCCATTTAAATACCGAAAATATCCACATCAATACATACAATACGTCCATACAAACCAAGCAAAGCAGTTGATCCTCCCATCAAGTTAGATTGGACTCCAGGTGTTTATTGATTTTTGAAGCAGTAAAATGTGTTAATAGTTTACATTGTCAAAACTGTACTTATTTATCTTCCTGCTGTCTCTCCATGTTATTCTAAATGAGGCAATATACATAAATGTACATTTTCTGTCATTGTCGCAGGTCAGAAGGGAGACATGGGCAAACAAGGATATCCTGGCATGACTGGTTTTTCAGGCTCGAAGGGGGAGCGAGGATTTAAAGGTTCTACTGTCTTGAAAATCTCCTGACTTGATTGAGCTTGATGGCACTTTGCATGAAACTCTGCTTTTCTGTTTCTCAGGAGAGAAAGGAGACCAGGGAACAATGGGAAACCAGGGTGCACTGGGACCCCAGGGAGAGAAAGGCACGTGCCCTGCTTCTTGTGTCAGTGCACCAGGTTCACCTGGCATACAAGGCCCACCTGGAGAACCTGGAGGCCGAGGCCTGCCTGGGACACAGGGACCTTTAGGATCCAAGGGTATGAAGGGTGACAAGGGTGACCTGGGTAGACCCGGCGACCAGGGTGTGATGGGTGACAAAGGTCATCAAGGTGAGCAGGGTGTGTGCGAGTGCGCAGATGGGATGGACGGGAATGACGGGCAACAAGGAGTGAAGGGCGACAAAGGGGACAAAGGAGAGACTGGTGCCCAGGGCGTACGGGGTCCCGTTGGCCTGACTGGCATGGATGGTGATATGGGCTTCATTGGACCGCCGGGTCCCTGCTCTCCTGCCATCCAGTCTGCATTCAGTGCGAGTCTCACCGAGTCATTCCCGAGGGGCGATTGGCCCGTGCCTTTCCATAATATCTTCACCAACAGGCAGGGGCACTTCGACCCTTCCACGAGCATTTACACAGCACCCGTCAACGGCACCTTTATCTTCTCCTTCCATCTGTCTGTTGCTGTGAAGCCACTCAAAGTTGGCCTCTTCAAAAACTACGAGCCTGTGTTCAAATCAACCGAAATACAGAATCCAGCCACAACGAGCCAGAAGGTGGTCCTGCACCTCGGCAGGGGAGACCAGATATGGCTGCAAGTGAAAAGCAATGACACCAATGGCATGTACAGTGGCGCAGAGAGTAGCAGCACGTTCTCAGGTTACCTGCTTTATCCTGACTCCTGTGGGTTTCCTTCGGGGCGAGATTTTGGACCACTACCACTGCCTACCATCGGAACTTTCTCCTGGGGTGATGACCAAATCCCGATGACCACTCCTCCAAATTAGGAGCTGGTCATTATCAGTCACAAACAACGAATCAAATTCTCTGTGTGTTGCCGTGTGGGCTGAAGGGCCATTGATGTGGAACCAGCAATTCTAGTCTTCCAAATGGATCTCACTGTTTTAATGCTGCTGTGTTACTTTGCACTTTCACTTGTCTGTGAGTTCTGAATAAAACCTGCCACCACAGCGGCTCCTGAAAAATGGTGTGTTACAGAATAAGAGGGATGGCTCCAGCATTCGGTCTGGTCTTCTTGGTAGTCCAGTTGCATCCAGGGGGTGCAATATTGCAAGCGTGTGTTGCTGAATCACAACACAACAATAGACCCACAAAATAAACATTTTTAAGCTGTGCTCAAGTCATTATTTTTGTGTGAGTATGAACTGTCTGTTGAACTGTCTTGCTTGTCTCTTTTTAGGTGTCGACTCAGATACTGACAGAGAATGCCACAATGAGAACACCATGTCTTTATATGTATTCTGTCTGAATAATGTCACCCTCATACTAATACACACCAATACAGCACATCTTGTCTCACAAATGACAGACTTCGACAAAACCATATGGGCCCATTCCTGTGATGGACTGACTGTGATGGCCCAGGTTTGGCTTTAAAGTATAATGCAGCACTGCAATGCTTAAATACTGTTTCTCACGCAGTATTTGAGTCCACAAGTTGATGTAAAAATCAGAAATGAAATGTGTCCATCTTAGTTTCAAGACAGAGATGATTCTCGAAAAAATGTATGTTGCGCTCTTGTTGAAAATAGAAATGCAAATCTACTGATCATGAAGTTGGTGATTCTTACAATTTTTAAAACTTCTGTTACAGTGAATTACAGCAAAAGTAAGAAATAATCAGATGACTTTCTGTTGCTTTATGATGATATTATTTGACCAATCGTTGGAACTCCTCTAAAAATTGGCAAGGAAAATATCAGGAGGAAAAAACCTCCCAAATCTTCTGTGACGAAGGTCTGACTGACTGAATGTACATAAAAGGTTGAATAAGTAACAGAAGAATCTTTGTTAAAAATGATTACATAATCTCAAACGAATTCATTATTAGGCTGCGCTATAATAAGGTTCTTTGTGCATTACAAAACTGTGTAACTTTTTTTCCTGAAATAAAGTTCTTGAAATGTATGAGAGACTCTCTGTCTTATTTTAAACAAACTTGCAGTGGTTTGATAAAATATGACACCCCAAATATTGAAATCCACAATCTTGTTTAAAATAGTGCTCATAAAAACATTTTAAAAAACCCAAGCTATTTTGGGTTGTAAAGAAATTTTGGCTGCCTTTCACATTTTACAAAGACTCAAAATGTATAAACAAAACCTTTTAACCTTTATTTCAGTTTAAGCAACATGTAGTTTTAATCAAAGATGTACAGTTGGATGCCATTTCTGTGTGATAGTGGTCAGCGCTCTGACCTCACATTGAGCAGTGTCTGTAACGTCCTTCCCGTGTGGGGTTTACATGTTCTCCCTGAGCAAATTTGGGGTTTCTTGGCATTTTCTAGTTTCCTCGCAATTTCATAGGAGGTCAGGTGGTGACTCCTGAATATGTGTGTGTGTTCTCTCACTCCAAAAGAATCCGACAGGGAGTGTTTACCCGTTTTTTGTCACATGTGATATAAAACATAATTGCCTAAAGATTTAATTTTCTCAGAACTTCCCAGAATTTTGTCACTTGTTTCATTGGCAGGTTTTTTGGCTCATTTTAAAAGAAAAAAAAGACAAAACTTACTTTGTGTGATTTTTGGCAAAAACTGGTAACATGAAGAGAATTTTCCAGTTAGTCTAACTACGTAATTACTACTTTACTGTAACATGGTCATCATTTGTGCCAACTCATTGTGGTTTGTAGAATATTACCAGGTCTCTTGCCTGTTGTTTGCTGTGTTTTGTTTTTTTTTTGTAAAAAAGTGAATTGACAGTAATGACTCTGAAGATTTGTGTCCAAAGACGAAAATAGAGCTCAGAGACGTAAGTGCATCACATTGTTGAAAAGACTTCATAAGCTGCAGATTATCTGGACCGTAATAAGAAGTGAACCTTGATGATTCAGAGCCTTTTTTATTTTTGAAAAGATGATATAAAAAGCAGGGTGGGGCGCGATGAAGCGATAAACAGGAAAGCGTCTCTTCTTTCTGTTCTCTAGGTTTTCTGGGATGTTTTTTTTTTTTTTAGGGACAGGAAGAAGGAGGCATTCTTCATCAGCCGGACAATAAAGACACACTTTCACACCTCCTCTGACCATCCCACACCTTTGTCTGTGAGGCTCGATGGGTGAAACAGAACCTGAAAGCAGTTTTGTTCTGGGCGAGGTTTATAAATGTAACAAAGCCGCTTCCCTCCAGGTGACTTTAACCAAAAACCACTTTCCCACACGATTGTGTACAGCTTGGGCCGGGCGGTAAGTTTTTGTTTTTTCTCTGTTTAAGTATTTTCATCGTTGTTTATGACCTTTTTGAAGTATGACATTTAGTATAGTTGTAAATGTAAATATTGTCTCATCAGATTATAGTCAGGAGGACTTCACTGACTTTTTCAATCCACTCCAGTCTAATCACAACATGAGAAAAGAAGCTGAAGTATTATTTTTCAGGAAGAAGTTTTTGAATAATGAAGTGCAACAAGCTCAAACATGTTTTACTTTAAAATCAGAAAGAAAATTGGTGTACGACTTGGACTTTTGCAGAGTGTCACGCGAACTGTAATCCTCTTCCCTCTCTTTTAGATGTTGTTGAGGATCCTCTTTCTTTCCTCTTGCTGCTCACTCGGCTTGTCACGACATCCACCCACACACCATCACAGTGATGAAGAAAGTTCTGGCTATGGCATCACACATTACAACGAATCCAGCTTTAGTGAGGAAGGTTCCACTGAGTCATCGGAGGACGCGCCCAGCTGGCCGCATGCTGGTCGTGCCGGCCCCGGGTCATTCCCCACCGGCCTCCCCTGGCCGGCCACGAGCGATTATTTAGAACCCAATCCCACAAGACACCCGTCGATGTCAGCACACGATGGGATGAAATGCGACATGATCATGAACGGACATATATATCCACCTCTATATGAAATCCCGTTCTACTGCATCTGTTCATACTGTAAAGGAAGTGTGGGGCCAAAAGGAGAAAGAGGAGACCGGGGCCTTCCAGGTACGTAGACCACTTTAATTATTTACAACGCTTCAGTGATTTAAAATAAGAACTATTGGGGAGTGATGTTCCATTTTGCATCACTTAAGATGAAGGTGAAGGCGCAGTGATTGACTTTTGGGACCTAAGCGTTGAAGGGAGAGAGGTTTAATTATCGTTGAGTGTTTTCTGAAAACTGAACTCTCTTGATCAGGCTCCCCTGGGAGCGCCGGCATGAGAGGACTCATGGGAATGAAAGGTCGGCAAGGATTCACAGGCCCTACGGGCATCAAGGGTGAGTTTCACGTGAAGGATTGTTTATCACAGTGAAAACAATAAAGTTACAAAGTAACCAATCTTAGGGCGTATGTGTGTGTGTTTGGGTCACTTAAAATAGTGTCTCCTTGAGATACACTGCTATAAAAAATTATTTTTTGCCACATTTTTGTTGCAAACTATTTGAGCTATTGTGAGTAAATTACAACTTCTGATCATTTTTGTGGTTGTTTTCATGTCACCTTTTCTTGAACAGTTCAGGAGTAGCTATTCTACACAGCGTGATTGACAGTCCTGATTTGTCTGGTGTGTTGTTGCAGGTCAGAAGGGAGACTTTGGCATGAAAGGACAGCCCGGCTCAACTGGTTCAATGGGGTCGAAGGGCCAGCGAGGATTTAAAGGTTTGGAGAAACTGCAGCGTTTGAAGCGTTACCATGTTCTGGCAATGAAGTAATTTGTTTTGGTAAAGGTGTTGACTTTGTCTGACTCCAAAAATTCAGACAGATCTTGTTGCTATCTGTAATTTCAGTGTACAAATATTGAATTCAGGACAGATGAACAGGTGCAGTCAGTGCAAGTTCGCCCAAAATCAACAGTTTTTTAAAACTAGAATATGTTGAAGTTCATCAACTTAATCGAAAGTAAAATATTCTGAATGTGTGTTTCCAGGAGAAAAAGGAGACCAGGGATTAATGGGGGTCCAAGGAGAACAGGGCCCACAGGGAGAAACAGGCACATGCCCTGCAGAGTGTGAGAGTATCCCAGGGGCACCGGGCCCACAAGGCACACCTGGACCCGTTGGAGGCCGAGGCCTGCCGGGCATACAGGGACCTATTGGTGTCAAGGGAATGAAGGGTGTTAAAGGTGACCTGGGTAGACCTGGCGACCAGGGTATGATGGGTGACAAAGGTGACCAAGGTGAGCAGGGTGTGTGTGAGTGTGCAGATGGGATGGACGGTAATGATGGGCCACCAGGAGTCAAAGGGGACAAAGGGGACAAAGGGGACACTGGTGCCCAGGGTGTACGGGGTCCCATGGGGATGAAAGGCGACCTCGGTTTAATGGGTCCCATGGGAGTCCCTGGTCTCTGCGCTCCTGCCATCCAGTCTGCTTTCAGTGCGAGTCTCACCCAGTCGTTTCCGAGGAGCAATTGGCCCGTGGCTTTTAAGAACGTATTCCTCAACAGGCAGGAGCACTTCAACGCGAACATGGGCATATACACGGCGCCCGTCAACGGCACCTTTATCTTCTCCTTCCATCTGTCAGTCGCTGTGAAGCCGCTGAAAGTTGGCCTCTTCCAAAACTACCAGCCTGTGTTCAAGATCACGGAGGTGCAGAACCCCTCCACAACCAGTGGGGAGGTGGTCCTCCACCTCAGCATGAACGACCAGGTGTGGCTGCAGGTGAAAACCAATCAGACCAACGGTATGTACGCCGGTGGAGAAAGCACCAGTACGTTTTCAGGGTACCTGCTACACCCCGATTCCTGCGAAATGCCCCTAATCCGAGATTTCGCCCCGCCAGTGACACCCCCCAATTCTGGATATAGCTGGGATGGTTTTACCACTCCTTCCCCAAATTAGGCTTTGCTCATTCATTTAGAAGAAAAGCTCTCGATCCTCAAATCAAACTTTCTGTATTCCTCGCACCACATTACAAAGGAGGGATAATCTCGAGATTAAAAGCTTGCCGTTTATAATAGATGGCTCTGATAGAAGCTGAGTCATTGTAGCCCATGCATGAGGATGATGATTATGACGATGATGCAGAGTGGTTGAAAATCTCCCGCAAGATTAATGCAGTGCGGCAGCTAAACCGCCTGCAATCTAACTGATTGTTAAATCGCAGGGCTGCTCGAAGATCTGGCAATGTTTTTGGAAGATTTGAACCTTTTACTCAAAGTATTCACACACATCTACTCGCCGCTGCCTAGTTTTTTAAGCTTCATTTTGCATTAGAAAGTTGAAATGTTCCGGATGAATAAAGAAACAACTGAATTTAAGTCAGGGGAAATGTCCAGAGATGTGTTAAAAACAAAGTGTAAGTGGTGCTTTAACACCGCCACCAAAACAGAGAAGACTGCTAACCAATGTGAACGAGTCTGAATCAGCCAATGAGCACGTTAGTTAAAAAATAGGTGGAGCTGCTGCGTCATTGTCTCAGCAGATCGGCTGTTCATGGGAACACAAACCGCTGTGTGAACAGACCTGTGGTTGGAAACAGTTTGTATGTAATGTGACTCTTGAGATGTTATCTCCTGTCTTTTCATGAGCATCAACTCTCATCCCTCAGAAAGCATCAATACATAAACAAATATTCAAAATTCACCTCCTCTTTCTACCACTATATATGCTGCTCTGCAAATGAGGCTGAAAAACAGTTCGCATAAACCCGAACATTTGTGGGAGAAATGTAAAATATACATCAGTTTATATTTATTTACCTACAGATGTTGTTGGAAAAAAAAACAATGTTTTTCAATAGGAAAACATTTCTGCTTTTTTGTCCCTTCATTTCACAAAATTTTAAAAGCTGAATACCAAATTTTCATGTTACACCAAAGTACAAATAGAACCAATCCAGTTACACGATTAGATTGTATCTAACTTGCTTTATTAGAAAACCAGTGTTATATTGGCGACATCAGGAGCTGAAAAAGAACCAGTTGTCTGCCTTTTTGTCATAGTGGCTCAGCTGTTCTGTCACACTTTTGTTCTTTAATTTGTTGTGATCTCCTCTGAAAATGAAAATAAAAGTTCCTTTTCTGTAGTTTGTGTTTGCATCCTCCTCTTTTCATCTCATTTTACGTTTGCACAAGAAAACATCCACCCAAACGAAAATGATTTTTCTTTATTTGCGTTTACCCTTTCAAATCCACTCTGAGGCTCTTCAAGAACAACATTTTCTAAAACCTTTTAAATTCCTAAAATGAATTTTGACTGACAGTGTATCTCTATAAAGAGCCAGTGAATTTTGAAGCTGGACGAGAACATGGGAATACCACATACATTCACAAGCTAAATCAAACACCGACAGCTGCACTGCAGTTTGGAACTATGAGAGGAAAAAAAATAGCTCTGCATCACTGGATCATCAATGTGAAGCTCACCTAACTGTGACAAAAGTTACATTTTTGCTGGCTGCTTTCGTGGAGCTGGTCTTGGAGGCCGAAACTGCCTGCTGTCTTTTCTCCAGCTGTCGTCGCCACGGCTGACTCGGCTCGACTATTTTTCTTTGGGCGCCATGTCGTCACCGCCCGACACGTTGCCGTCCTCGTCCTCGTCATCCATGACCCCCTTCAAGTAGGAGCGCTTGAACTCCTGGAACACCATCTCCTCTTCGAGCTCACTGAGAAACAGCAGCATTCGGAAGTCAGTGTTAGTGTCAGCTGTGGGTGAAGCTTTGTGCTGCGATGACGCATTCAAAAATAGGTCAGGTGACATGAGCGGCAAGTTTAATGACTCAAATAGCCTCAGCAACTCGGACGAGCTCACACAAAAGTGAAGCTGACGTGAACCTGAAGTTTAACTGACCGTCCACTTTAAAATGATGTCCACTCATGTACGTAAATATGTTTGATTGTTGAGTTTTATTGTTGTACAAAAATCTTGGAGTGACTTCATTTTTTGAAGTGAAAAAAGAGTTTCACGGAAACTGAATGCCTCCCTTGTCGCCTGTTTTGTTTCCCCTGCATTGCTTACATAATGTCAAAGTGAGAAGCGCTTTGAAAAATAGGCCATGAAAAAACAAATGTGGAACCTGATACTGCTGATACAGAAAGTGCTCCAAAAGAAAACAGTTAAGAGAAGAACGAACTGGCGAAGAAGGGCTGATGAAGTGATAAAAAGATACGCGAACATAATCCTGCAGCTGGATCAATTGAACAAAAGGCACGGACAACAGAGGACATGTACACCAAGTGGCTCGATAAACACAAAGACTGTTTATCCTCTTCTTGGCTGCTGTCTGTGATTTGTCCTCATACAAAATACTTTCACCCAGGCTGAGCAACACAAGCTTTGTAGATAAAGGGAATAATGTTGTGTTATAACTGGAACATTCTGGGTGAAACTAAGTGATGTAAATGCAGCAGAACCCGCGATTCCGCACACTACGTAATCTGCTGGTGCCGTGTGATGTGACGGCTGAACTATGTTGAGAAGTCCTTAATGTTATATGTCAAAGAGTCCTGAGGGAACCACTAGCTGTACTCGCTAATAAAGACCATTTTCTTGGACTTTGAAGACCAAACGTGTCGTCTGGAGTCCCTGAGTGGCCTCCTCAGGCTTCATTTAGGATAGCAAGCTGGTTGAGTCGTGGTACCAAAACAGCACACAAGTTGAAGTCTTGACCAAAATCGACAATAACCACTGAAAATATCTGCCAGATTTACCTTTCCTTCACTGTTGGCAGCGGGAAAGAAAAAGAAAAAGATAAACATGAGAGAACTGTGAAAAAAAAAGTCATTTGTTTTGCAAAGTTTATTGAGATGAAAGCTATTTTTATTTATTTGAAAACTGGTTCCTGAAAAAAAACATAATCTCATGATTTTTCCTGTTATTTTCAGATGTTTCAAGTCCAAACCACAGACAAAAAAGATCAGCAGATTCATCGGCTGTTTCGTTTTACACTCAATGGAAAGATTTATACAAACAGACACGTTACCTGCATCTGGTTTAGGATGCATAAGTTTGAAAGGAACTTCCAGGCCGACTTCACTGCAAAGCAAATTAGACAAGATGAACAAGCTCTTCATTTTTTTTTGAAAAGATAGCATTTGCGGCAGGAACAATAATGACAAAGTAGGTACTAGCAAAATAAAAAGTGACAAAAAAGGTTTTTTTTACATTTCCAGAGTTTGAATTGAAAAAGAACAGAATTGAGCGTACCTGGACCCCATCATCCTGCAAGCAGAGTGAAGAGGAGGATTAAAATCAGAGCAAAATAAAATTGGTCATAGTTCTTTTCATATTCTTGGAGAAAAACTAGAAAAAAAAAATACGATGGGAGCCGCTCAATAAATGACAAATCATTGAATATTATGTGATGCCTATTTGCTGGCGAATGCCTGTGGGACATAAACACGTGGGACGGAGACTGACCCGGCCACGATGAGCTTCACCATCACTCGGTAAGACACCATGATTCCCATCACCTCCTTCAGCACGCCTTCTTTGACACTGGTGAAGAACAAAAACAGATTTTCATGCTGGAAACTTTTGCGAAGCTCTTTGGTCGTGAAGCGTCAGCTGGTCTCCTCACATGCTTGAGGATGCCAGGTTGGTGTCTTCGTGCTTCAGTTTGCCATCCAGGGCGATGCCCCTCCTCTCCCTGTTGTTGGCCAGCAGAGGTAGCATGGTGTAGACTTTCTGCAGCGTCGCTCCAGCGGACACTGAATCCCTGAACAAGCGCAAGTGGAACAACAGAGCATGAATGAGCTTTTCTTCCGTTATCCAATTATAGCCACTAAATCTGGGATTTGTGATGAGATTCCCATTGCAGTTTTGAAATTTGATGTCATGGTGAACTTCAGAGGTGTCGTTCTTCTAGTTTAGTTTAGAGTAATAAAAATCTTGATCCTAATTTTCCACAATGACTGCAAATAAAAAAGCCAAACCTTCCCACATTTGAGTAAACCCAACGGATCACTTTACTCGAACTCCATACAGAACAATAGAAATACTTTACATGAAACAAGATGAATCTCTTTGTTCACATTAATTTCGACTAAGTTGAATTAGATTTCAGGGACAAATACCCTCATTCCTATTGCATCTTTTCTCTTCATCACACAGTCTTGTGGGTGAATCTCCAAAAGTTGAACTTTTTCAGACAGATCACAAGTCAGTTTTGTTTGAACTGGTACCAAATAAAGCCTCAGTGTCCCGGCGGCCCACTATATTCCCTGTGCTGTCCTCTTTTCACGCGCAGGACGAGTTTCCTCTGACTGCTGGGCTTTTTTGTCTGTCGCTTCACCGACATTAAACCTGATATCTTTGTCCTGGAGCGCCTGAGGTGAGCCACGGCCTCCCTGTGGGAGTGGTCGCCTTTCACACTGACACTTTCTATGCTGTTGTTATTCCAGCGTCACTTAAAACAACTTGGGACTCTCGAGTAACATTTACTTCAAACAATTACGGCTGTTTTGTTTTTCGGGGGGAGATTTTAAAGTCAAGTTCAATTCCAGTTTCGGCACATCTTGGCTGCTTGGTGCATGATTTTTACCCAGAATCCTCGATGTCCACACATTTGACGTAGTTGTCGTTGGAGTACAGCACCACCGTGGCGACTTGGTCAACTGAGGAAGCGCAAGAGACAGGAAGGTCACGACCCTCGGTCTTGGGTTTTTCTTGGAATTCATGAGATTGATGGATTAACAAAATGTTCACCGGAGAGAACGATGTTCTTGATGTTCTTGCTGGAGTTGTTTGTAACATTGACGTGAACTTTGATGGGTTCCCCGTGATAGTACACCTGAAAACAGCAAAGACACTATCTTTTCTTTGTCTGTTTTCGATGTTCAGTCTTGGAACAGCAAGTTATGGACACAGAAAATCTTATGCTGAAGCTGGAATGAAAAGTCCTGAAGGTTTTTTTTCTGAAATTCTGAAACTACGTTCATGGAAATTTATCCTGTTTGTGATTGTTTGTGAAGAAGACGACAACTTTGAGTGAAAACCGACCTCTTTGTCCAGACAGGCCTTGACATGCAGTGGTTTGTCGGACATGACAAAGTCTCTTGTGGTTTCAACAGAGGGCGCTACTCCCACAGTCTCAGGAGCGTACTGAACCTTTCTGAGCAGCAGCTTCACCGTGCTCCTGTTGAACCAACAGAAAAAACATGAAAGTCATGGAAAAATGTACTCACAAAGAGGCAGTGTGGAGAGCAAAGACGTCCAAATGTCTCTGTCCCCCCAACACTTCACTCAGGTGCTTTCACACAGAGACGTTACCAGGCCAATCAAAACACGTATTATTTCAAACGTGTCCTATTTGACCCCTTGACCTCCGCCCGTCAGACTGCACCTGGCTCACCACAGCCTCACTCCGACCACTCAGATTTCACTCCTGGTGGAAACTCACCGTTTGCGCACTTTGGCGTCCTGGCTCTCAGCGCTGAATGCCTTGATCTCAAACTCCACGGCACATTGCTGCGAAAGGGAAGAGGAAAAGCATGACCATCCTGTGAACTGCTCTCCTTCCTCATCATTGGGCTCAGCCATGAGTCTGGATCTCACCTTGCCGACGTCGTTGGGTGCTGGCTGGAGAGCCACTGAGCAAGGCAGGTTATCGGGGAACTGAGGACACAAACAGTTTTAAGAGATTTCTTCCGGGGCCCAGAAAGCAGCAAGCTTTTCCCAGCTCCGCGTCTCACCTCGAAGAAGAACGGGTGAGCGTTGTTCCCCAGCTTGCGCAGCAGCTTGGCCTGAGTCCTGGTGTGGATGCCCTTCTCGCGGTCCTGCAGGGGGGGGTAGACCTGCCGGGTGGACAGGTACAGCTCCCTGCGGAAGGCGATTCCCATCACATCCATATCGTCTCTGCCGTAGCGGAAGGTGCAACTCAGTGTGACAAACACTGGAAGGCAGAGGAAATGCAGCCAGTCAAAGACAGGAAGCACTCAGGGGAAGGATTATAAATGTCCAGATTTTCACATGGAGCAATGAACACTTTAGTTTAGGGTCCAGCAGCAAATAGGCAAAGAAGGTGAAAAAAGCTGTTGTTATTTTTCTAACGCAAGCTGACGTCTTCGGGTGTCTGATTTTTGTCGGACACGTCAAAAGTGGGAACTGTCGTCAGTGTGCTGATGCTGGTGATCAGTGGAACCGGAAACCGTTGCTGTTTATCCAAGAGGCTAAAACTGCAGGAACCTGATTTGCCTCCTGAGAGCAGTGACTCCATTTTTCCCCCATTTATTTGAATCATTCATCAAACTTTTCCTTTCATGCTTTCACACATCATAGGATGAGCTGCCAAGTCATTTTCTCCAAATTGTTTCACTGATGCATGAGAATATTCCTTCTGTTTGTTTTTTCCACTCATGGCAAATTTGGACACATGAATACTTTACAACATGCTACAACTGGACAATTCATCAGTCATATAAGATATGACATCTTTGAGAAACAAAATGCAAGTCAGAAAATGTGAATTCAAATCAT
>JASSRZ010000042.1:16481688-16494207 GCA_032164315.1 Malacoctenus gilli
ACGTAGTAAAGTAAACCAGCAATAATCTGCTTGTGCACAGTGAGTTCTGAGTGGCCACAAAAGGCAAGCGATAAACAAAACTGCAGGTATTAACTGAGCAGATGATTGAACTCTCAGGAATCTGATTGGCTGCCAGCAACGCTACCAGAAAGTCTGTGCGTGTGTGCTGGAAATGTGCTGACTCAGGCATCTCATCCCCCCCTCCCCGTCTCACCTGCCAGCGGGGTCAAAGGTTGCAGCCACTTTCAGATAAACAGATCGACCTGCCAACAGGTAGCGGGACACAGAGGGTCTGTCGATATTCAGGAAGGTTTCATCTGCTCTCTGAACAGCAGGCGGGGCCTGACGCTGCACTTCCTGGAAGGCTGAGCTCAAGTTCAATAATTGTCATGTCAGAGAAGAAAACAAAACATCCCTGAAGTAGTCTATATCTAAAAACTGGTGTCTCTAGCAGTCTTCTTTTTTAAGCGTTCAAAGAGTAGAAGCCTTTATTCATTATTAGCGACGCTTCTCTTTTTTGGGTGGAGCATCTGCTCTGAATGCAAGTAAACACATTCACTCCCGTACCAGCTGGCAGAGCAGAAAACACCACATTTGTTTTTTTCCACTCTTCCGGCACAGACTATACACTGACTGAACAAATCGCAAGATTGATTTTTCTGATGCTTCAGAGCTGCTGTCACATCAGCAGATCTCCGCACTGACTCTCATTACTGACAGAGCACACTTCATAGACAAAAAGCTGTTAGTGACTATTCCGGAAATTCTCATGTTGCTGCTTGTTTGCATATATTTTCTTATTTATCCCCCCAAATCTTCCTACAGGTGAGGATGTTTGGTCGTATGCAAAGAAGCTGCCACACTTGTTCCAGCAGGGAGGAGTCTTCTACAATATTGTCAAGAAAGACATGGGTGAGTTGGTTTTCACTGACTTCATTGGATCGCGCAGGCCTCACACAGTTTTTGAATGGACTTTCGCTCGAGGGTTGTACTGAGTTTCTGGATACAGAGGGGAAAAAAGCAACTAAGGCTCATCACCTTCAAATAATGAGGTTAACTGTGTACTTGATTGATAATTTGCAAACAGGAAAAGCTTCAAAAAGATTGAAATAATCCTTGAATCAGTGCTTTTGGACCATTCATGCGAGATGAGTCATATTTTCAGGGCTTTTCTCCAGTCTTTTTTTAGCAGTGCACAAAGTCATGTTTTTGTCATCAGCACAGTTGATTTTCTTCATAAAAAGGAAAAAAAATCAAATGACCTCCTTGTTATTTTACTACAGAAGACTAAATCTTCTTTCAGTGTTGATCTCATGGCCATCTTTTTCATCACGCTCTGTCTTTCAGGTCTGATGGACGGGAAACACTGCACGCTGCCTCACCTGACAGGGAAAACCTTTGTGTATAACGCTGCAGAGGAGCGCTTGGAGCTCTGCGTGGACGCTGCCGGTCACTTCCCCGTCGGCCCTGACGTGGAGGAGCTGGTAAAGGAGGCGGTTGTGCAGCTGCGCTCAGAGGCAGCCTCCAGGGGCAGCAGAGAGGGAAGCCCGTCCCACGGCGTGCTTAGGCTGGGCAGCGGCGGCGTTGTCCGCAAGAAGGAGCAGCTGCAGAATGTCACCGCCTTCCAGGGTAAAGGCCACTCCCTCGGCAGCGCCGGAGGCTCCTCGCCTCCGGAGCACCGGCCAATCACACGGCAGCACAGCAGCGGCGTGGACCTGAGCGCCAGCGTGTCCCGAGGACCCCCAGACCTGTCAGACATCCCCGAGGACACCACCAGGGAGCTCGTCCGCATGGCTCCGGGCTTCGTCACCATGAAGGACGGTCGCGGCCTGGACCCCAGCCTGATGGAGCAGCAGCGTAGGAAGCTGCAGGAGATGGTCTCCTCTATCCAGGCCTCCATGGAGCGCCACCTGAGAGAGCAGCAGAGTGCTTCTGCCGCCGGAGGCGGCGCCAGCCAGGAGCGGACAAGCGGTACGACGACCAACACGGGCCAGCCAGCAACTGACGCCGACCACAAACCTCCCCCTGCAGCAGGCGCGACAGCAGCCAGCAAAATGGACGAGAGGGTGGAGGAACCAGAGGAGATGGAGAGCCAGGATGCGGGGCAGAGCAACGCCACCGAACCAATGGATCACTCCTGATCCTGAGCCCCCGGCATCACCCCGTCCCCGCCCCAGCTTGGCCGGCGTCTGGGGGCCATAACGCCTCAGGTCGGATCCCAAAGCTTTGGTCTTCATTGTGTTGCGTTGTCTTTGCTGCATGACGACAGAGCGGGCAGACTGTGCTCACTGCTGCAGACTTGAGGTGGGAGGATAATCGGTTTTTAGATATGTTGTGACATGCTGTCTGCGATACATCATCAATGCTCCCACACCGACACAGGTGTGTCACAGTGCTGAAGCTGCTGCTGCGTGTGTGTTTGTGTGTGTTCGTGGTCGGACACACACTCATCTCAGCGACACTGTGAAACTTCACTGGTGCAGAGAATGATTGATTCTGACGTTTCAAATAAACATTTTTGCCTTTTTGAGTTTTTCTCTTCATTTGGTGATGTATTGCAAACAACATTCGCGCAGGAGCCCGATGGGTCTTGCTTGCAGACGTCTCAAACTTCCTGCTAGAAAAACATGCACTGATATCCGAGCAGCAACAAACCAGTCGGATTCACACGCGAGACGCATTCCTGTAGATAGAAGAATCCTCTGAGTCTTAAACGGGAGGAACGCTGCTGGCTGCCAGCCGCATCCGGTCCTGCAAACATGCTTCCCTCAAGGTGCACGAAAGGTGCTCCGGCCTCTGTTCGCATCGTCGCCTTCTTCACTGAAAGGGTTTCGGTTTTGTGTCTGTCTCACAAGTGCAGGGAAAAACTCCGGCTCTGCTTGAGCTCGACCACAGATTTTGTCGCTCTGCCCCTTCAGCAGTCTGCTGCTAAAGCAGCGACACCGATGCGAAGCACCTCTTTCGGGCCAACATGCAGCACTTCCAGGCATGAAAAGCAGCTCCAGTGGTATTTTTTTGGGCAAAATGTTCAAATCTTAAAGCTGTTTTTTCATCTTGATTTTGGGTTTCTAAGTTATTGTCAGTGTTCTCATGATTTTTGACTTTTGATCTTGTGGAAAGAAAAAAAGGATCCCTGTTGTTTGCTTCATGCCTTTTGGCTCAAGGTTCCCACAGTAAAATGCCAAAGACATGTTAAAGTCCTTTCAATTCGCCCGCTTCAGATCTTTCTTGACTGGTCACTTTCTTATATTTTAATGGTAAATTGTTCAATGCTTTTGAAGATTTTTTGGCTTGGATTTCAAATGAACATCCTTAGAATTTTTTTCTGCCCCTAATTTATTGAAACCGCAGCTTTAAGGTTTAGAAGCTCTTTTTTATTCTGGGTGAGATGATGATTTTGCAGACAATTCAAATTGATGGTCACAAAAGCTTTGTGAGGAACCCAGTTTGAGCAGGTTCAGTGTTCAGGATATTCTTGTTCTTAAGGCATGAGTGTTTGTTGATCAGTAGATTCTCAAACGGAGGTCAGTGGGGCAAATTGAAGGGATATTTTTATTTTCAGAGTCATCCAACAGAGTTATCGGTCCTAGCTGATTGCCTGCAGATGCCACTGTTGTTTGTTGGATTTTATGAAGAGTTCGAACATGGTCCAGTGTCTGGACAACATAAAGCAATGTCTTTACTGTTGTTTACCTAAACTTTAACCTTCAACAAGCGTAGAAAAAAACAGGAAAGGAACAATCCTAGTGCCTGTTTGAACTTCTTCCACAGAATTCGGATGAAATCCTCTGGAGTGCTGAAGGTGTTGCAGGTCACAGGACTCTGTGTTGTCCACAAAGAGGTGCTTCATATCCCAAATGATCTCGGAGTTTCGAGTGAAAGAAGAACCGTGACTTCTTCCCGATTTTTCTTTGCTCCTCTTCTACACATGAGCTTTTGTATCGCAGTGTGACGTGACCAGTGAAAGAGTGGCTAAGAAGTCAGTACGAGGAAGAAAAAGAACTCTGAAGCTTTGGTCAGATATGCTTTATGTTTGTAGCAGAGGTTGAGTGCAGTAACCTTGTGTATGCGTGTGTGTGTGTGGGGGGGGGGGTATTCAGTCACCCCCTCGTCTTTAGAAGTACATACAGCTTAAACAACCTGCTGTGTTATCAAACCAGAGCGACATTTTGATCACCAGACACACTTACTGTCATCGCTGAAGGTCACGCCCTGCAGTCTGAACAAGCTTGAGTGTGGTTGGTTCATTGATGATGCCTGTAAACTCCTTTCAAATTGCCTTTCTTTTCTTTGCTATGAATCTGCGTTCACATCAGTTTGTCTGTTCTCATGAAAAGCACCCCCAGGATCAGCACTCTTTCCTGCAGGGGTCCTGTGCTTTATAAACGGTGCATTCAGAACCTTTTCAGATCCCTTTCATTCTCCTCAGTGTTGTCCTGTTGCAGCCTGAACTTTCATTCATTCAATGCATTTTTTTTGTCCTTCATCTGTGCACCGTACTCCTCATTATCAAAGACAAAACACATGTTCAGAAATGCGAGCGACTGTAGCATCAGGCTGCAACACACCGAGATAGAGAAAAGATAAAAGAGGCCTGAATTCTTTCTGAATGCACCCGATGTGGACTGTTGGCTTGATGTTTTTGAGTCAGCTGAGCTGGAGCAACTGGATGTCAGAGCAGTGTGGACCAGGAATGAGAAACACTGCAGACTCAGTGTGGTTTATTGCTGTAACACCACCATCTTAAACAAAAAAATAATGGCCAAAGATCAAGCAGGGTAAAAGTGCTCAGTCCAGTTGGAAAGCTGCTTCTTGACTTTATGTTTCATGGAGTTTCCTTTTTTTTGACGGGCGTCTGTGTGCATGTCCTATGCAAAGAAGATTTCACTGAACTTCCAAAACTTTCGAGGCCTGCACATCCTTCCTGTTGATCTTCAGGCCGGCCAGCGGGAGGCCGCGGCGGCCGTGGAAGACGCCTGGAGCTTATTCGCTTGCAGTGGACACCCAGAGAGAGAGAGAGAACCTCTCTCGTGATGCTGGCACATGACAAAACAGGGCAACAAAACAGCCTCTTGAATCTAATGAAGGATGGAGGGAAGTCCCAGATATGAAAGCACTGAAAAATTAAGAAGCTGAATGATTGAATGCTGCCTTTGACTTCATCAGAAACTAACTGCTTATTATAAACCCACAATTCCCAAAATGCTGGTACATGAAAATTTACACCGTTTCCTTTTTTGTCAGGTTTGGTTTTTTTCGCCACTGAAATTTAGGAGTGACAGTTTTTCTTGCCACTTTGTCATTCGGAGACATTTGTCCGGATTGATGTAATTCTGGCGTCTCTGGTAGATGTGATCTGTAAAGGCTGAGCACCTCCACCGATCAGTGCCTTTATTGCTCACTGAGCAACTGGCTGTTTGGCTAGTTTGTTCTGTGAGAATAATTGAAATGAGCGGTATCGTTTCCATTCAACTGAAAGAAGGTGAAAAAACTCTTCAAATTGAAAAGAAAAACTTCAGTTTACATTTTTGTTGCCAACAAAATTTGTTTCTCTACAGCTTTACGTCGTTAAAGTGACAACGTGATGTGGAAGACAGAAACGGCTCATCAGGCTTTAGAAATGGCAAACTTTACCCCAAATGAATTGTTTTCCATTGAGTTATCTTGTGTTCATCCTTGTTATCTGTATGTTTCATCTTTTTTTTTAACCTAAATTCTCACACACTTGATTCACTTTTTTCTTTTCTGGGTTGAGGCAACAACAAACAAAACGAATCTCAGTTTCAAGCTGTGAACCCAACTTCTATTTCCTATTCAGCTCTCTTCAGTTTTGCCTATGTGGTGAACAAATGTACAACTTAGCACTTTGAGGAGAAAGAGGGAACGCTGGCGTAGCGCACTCGTGTTCAGGTGAACCTGAATCATCGTTGGGCAGTCGGCGAGGGGAGCGATCGATCAGAACGAAGGAAAGACACTGCTGTAACAGACTTGAATTTTTTTTTCGTTGTGACTGCTGTACTAATGACATGAATTGTAATCCAGTTGTATAATAGTATATATTGTAGTATATTTGGACCTGTACAGATACACGGATTGTTCTGTTCCTTCAGTTAATTTTTTTTAAAAACTTCTCTCTGGTTTGCTAATAAAATATTAATGATACACGGCTTCAACATCGCTATTTGCATGTGTGATGAATTTTCAACCCCAACAATAAAATCACTTCCTTCACTTGTTGTTGTATGTTGTCGTCACTGACTGATCAGTTTGTCTTTTATTCATGTGTCTCTTTTTTATGTTTACAAAATGCAGCTGTAACTGTCCCTCTCTCATCGCTTGAAAAAGTCTCCTCTCCTTGCATCCTATGTACCAGAAAGTCAAACATAAAGGTAATACTGACATTTCTTTATTTCCCTCCTGTGTCATTTTTTAGAGTACATAGAGCTTTAAAGAAAGTTAAAATTGTTACAAATCAAATATTTTACACATCAATATATGTGCTCTTTACAGGAGTTATATGCACTTTACTAATTCCAACCATAACCAACTCAATTTAGGAAAAAGTTAGAAACAGCAGAGGAGATTAAGAAAATAGCATGATTTCATGAAGCTCAAAATTTCTGAAACGAAAAAAAGTGAAAATCACTCAATGTATTGTGAGTGTCCAAGGAGTTTCTAGACTTATGGTGAACTTAGATGTAGTACTGTATGTCCAGGCATTCAAGACGCTGACGTGACCCCGCTTTCCGCCAGGGGGTGGCGGAAAAGCGCCACAAATCCCGCAGAAAGCTTGTAAACAGAGGCTTGGTCGCCCCTCACTGCAGCAGAGGCCAGTTTGTCGTTCCTTTGTTGTCCATCGGACCATTGACGGCGTGACACCTGACGGACATAAACAAAACCCGACTGCAAGGTTTCCGGCGTGCGGCTGTGTCGTTGTTCTGTGGCAAATATAGACACCCCAGCGGCCCCGGTGGACATGTCTTCTTCTCGGGGGTTGAGAGACTTCATTAACGAGCGGCTCAGTGCGGCTGCCTCGGAAATCTTCGGAGTGGTCGAACAAACCATCGTGCAATATGAGAGAGAGCTCGATCGTCAGCGCAGACTGCTAGATGACCGCTGGAAACCTGAAACACACGCACAGAGCGCAGGTTTGTGAGCCCACTCTGTTTTCAATGAACTCACAGATCTGTTTTAGCCACCCAGAGTCATAATCTGCTCTGCGAAGCTCAAATGCTCGGAGGATGGTGCCACCCCTGCGACCACTGAACTAAGTGGGGGGGAAGTTCAATATCAGTGAGATTCCTCTCACCAGATCCTGCAGGTGTTAATGCAATACTATGTCATCTCGGATGAGAGTGCGTTTTCCCGATGAGACACACTAACTCTTCTTGGGTGTCTGTTTGTCTTCAGAACGGCACGTCTGCAAGGAGGAGGAAGGGGGTTTTTTAGACCCGCCGCCCTGTGACCAGGAGGGAGACGCCCACCTGGATCAGGAGGAGCCACAGCCTCCTTTCACTCCGGAGGAGCAGGAGGATTCCGAACCTTCACAGATGAAGGACAACCAGGAGGACCACCTCCATGGTCACCACGGGGAACAGCTTGAACTGAAGCAGGAGACTGATACCTTCATGGACCCTCATTATGAGGAAATTTTCCATAGTGAATCCGCCGGAATGCCGCTCATCTGTCAAAGTTTTTCTTTGAATGAGCGACAAGAAGAACAAAGTAGCAAGCATGAAGTCTTGCTAAGTGCAGAACTGTCGCCTCATCTAAACGGGAACCACAGTATTGACGTTGTTCCAGTCAGAGAAAGTCCAAGAGACACTTTCTCACGCAAAAAGCTTGCAAAATGCGATGTCTGTGGTAAATCTTTCAGGGATCAGTACCTGATGAGGAGACATCGCAGCATCCACACCGGAGAGAAACCGTACACATGTGAAACGTGCGGGAAGAGTTTCCGGTACAGCTACCATTTGTCAGACCACACCAGAACTCACACGGGCGAGAGGCCGCATGAATGCAACATCTGCGGGAGAAAGTTCACCGCCCCGTCGGCACTGAGGGAGCATGCAGGGATCCACACGGGGGAAAAGCCGTATGCCTGCAAAATATGCGGGAAAGGCTTCCGCCAAAGCCGTAATGTGAGTATGCACATGAAAATCCACACAGGTGAGAAGCCTTTCGATTGCCCGCTCTGTGGCAAGAGCTTCATTCAGAAGTCGAGCATGAAAAGTCACATGAGGATCCACACGGGAGAGAAGCGGTTCTCGTGTG
The DNA here is from genome assembly GCA_032164315.1 of Malacoctenus gilli. Taxonomy (NCBI): domain Eukaryota; kingdom Metazoa; phylum Chordata; class Actinopteri; order Blenniiformes; family Labrisomidae; genus Malacoctenus; species Malacoctenus gilli. The sequence continues at coordinate 16,489,963 of JASSRZ010000042.1, forward strand.
ACGTGTGTGGAAGAACTTTCGGATATCGTCACTCCATGAAGTCACACATGAGAAACAAACACAAATGAGCAGTTTGCCAGCTTGGAGGTCCATTTGAGATTGCGTCCCGCCATTGCTCTGATGCGATCTGATATCCACAGGTCCTGAATGCGACACCACACACTATGTTGCATCGGGCTCATTTACAGCTCCCAGTGAAGAAGAGCTGACAGGCTGAAAGCTTTTTCCTTGGGCATCCTGAGCAATGGGCATTTTATGTTCATTTCAACTGTTTGTTTATTGTGGAAGCATATTCTTATTGTAAATGTGAAACATTTGTGGTCAAAGTGCAGCCATTTAGGTGTTTTGGGACATTGTGTTTACCCTCTCCAGGCAGATGTTGCAGATTTGCGACAGCTAAATGCTACTTAGCTAATTACTCCACATCCATATTTTAAGAGCTTTTGTTACTCAGAAGTACAACAGAAGGACTTAGTTGTGCATTTGCAACAAACAGTTTCCCTCCAGCTCACCAGAGGGCAATGCTGACTCACGTTCAACATGGCTGAGTCCTTGGTGTCATTGAAACAGATTTTCTAAAGCATCAATTTCATGTAAGTATCACTGCCAATTTCCACTATTTAGAAATCACTACTACATAAGATGAAACATGAATGTGTATAGATACACATTAGTGTATGCCAATATACACATGCCAATTAGTAGATTTTATCTCCTCTGGGTTTTTCACCAGAGGCATCTCGATTTCAATGCTGTGGATTTGCAACGTGTGCCCAAACAGGTACCAATGGATGCTACATGCTTTATCTACTAGTTTGCCTATATTTTGAGCAACAGTTTATACTAGAGTTAATTTACAATCACCAGTGTTTGCTTATTACTTTGAGGTGTCATTAAGGGTACATCCTATGGAAAATGAAATAAATGTGAGGGAAACTACAAACTACCAGAGGCAGATTTGATCAAAGGCAATGGCATAATAAGATGTTCATTTGACTGTGCAGTGAGGAAAACTGTAGGAGCCTAAATTCCATGGCATATATATTCATATAGATCTTTGTTTGAGTGTAAGCTTTTTTTGGCAAACTATCTGACAGAATACTGTCTTTGCAGGTTTTGCCGTGCATCATGGCAGGCCGACGAAGATTATATTCAGTCCAGGAAGTTGTTGAGATAGTTTGCATTCCCAATGGGGCTTTATCTGACACAGAATCCATTTCAGATGATAAAATTGCAGATCCAGATTTTGTGGAAACTCCTGAAGCTTACAAGTCTGACTCCATCTTTGATGAGGATGAGCCACTAGCAGATATAGCCAGAACTGATCCCAACCAGCTTGATGTTGAAATTCATCATGCACATGCAGACAGTGACATTGAGGCTCCAGATGACAATGAACCTCAGCCAGGCCCAGCTCCAGTCAGCAAAGAGTTTTCTTGGAGACAGAGGAAACCCCCAGCAGCTGACATTGACTCTTCTTTCCAAGGACCTGTGTTCTCAACTCCACCAGACGAAATCCCAAGTCCAAGGTGGTATTTTGATCAATTCATGGACAAATCTGTGTTTGAACACATTTCTCACCAATCTAACCTGTATGCCATTATGAAGAGTGGCCCAGAACTGAAAACAACCCCTGCTGAAATGGAGCAATTCATTGGTTTACACATCTTGATGACCATAGTACATATGCCATCGTACCGCATGTACTGGCAGACGGCAACACGCTATGACCCAATTGCAACAGTCATGGGACGTAAGAGATTTGATCATCTGCGAACATACATCCACATGAATGACAATACCAACATGAAGCAAAAGGGTGAGCCTGGATACGATCCACTGTTCAAGGTGCGACCAGTGCTTGAGAAAGTCCGTGCCAACTGTTTGAAAGTTGAACCAGAAGAAAACCACACAATTGATGAGCAGATGATCCACTTCAAAGGAAAGATTGGAATGAAACACTACCTCAAGAACAAGCCACAAAAATGGGGAATCAAGGTCTTTACTCGTGCAGGTGTCAGTGGACTAGTCTATGACTTTGAAGTATACACTGGAAAAGGGACTGTGACCAATGAGCGTGGACTTGGTGTTGCTGGTGAAGTTGTGCTTCGACTCGCGTCAGAAGTTCCTAAAGGACTAAACTACAAGTGCTACTTCGACAACTGGTTTACTTCCCCGGAACTCATTGTGGAACTGAAAAAAATGGGAATTCAAACAGTTGCTACCAGAAGGTGGTTGAAAGAGAAGAAGGAATCTGTCGAAGTGGACAGACCCCACATTGCACAGGTGAACAACAAATTCATGGGAGGAGTAGACTTGGCAGACATGTTTGCATCTCTCTATCGCATTGACATCCGCACGCGGCGTTGGTACCTGCGCATTTTATACTACCTGATTGACCTATCACTGGTCAATGGCTGGCTCCTCTACCGTCGTCATCTCACCCAGAAGCAGGAGAAGAAGCACATGTCGCTTCTTGACTTCCGTGCTCAAGTTGCTGATGCCCTCATCAAGGTTGGCAAACAGGCTGACTTCAAGAGCAGGAAAAGAGGACGACCATCATTGGAAGATTCTCCAGAACCCCATCAGGCAGAACCACCTCCACCGCCACTCCAGAGGATCGTTGCACCGTCGGTTGATGTCAGACTAGACCGAGTCGATCATTTTCCCATCCATGCTGAGAAACGTGGACGATGCAGACTGTGCAAGGACGGCTACACACAAACGGCCTGCTTGAAGTGCAAAGTACTTTTGTGCTTCACAAAGACCAAGAATTGCTTCATGGACTACCACACAACAAAGTGACTTGCAAAAACGGCCTTCTCAAGAGGTTTTGAGATGTCGGTGGAGAAAAAGTTTGAGAAAAAGTTGTCTCTAATTTTGTGAGAGAAATTTATTTTTTTGAATTTTGTTTTGTTAATTTTTTGTTTGTGACATTCAAATAAAGTTAACATTCATATCAGATTCAGTCTTCAGTGTTAATTTACCACTCCGGGCCACTGTTGCAAATCTGCAACATCCCAGAATTCATTGCATGTGAAGGTCTCTCTCTCAAAAAAAGTCTGAATTGTATATTACTGCCCCATATGATCATTTTCTCGAAATATCAGATTTTTCCTGCAACTACAACTTAATTTGAGCCTGAGAGGGTTAAACTGCTGAAGTTAAAGACTGAGTGCACTGTGGAACATACTGTTGATTCAATCATTAAAATAATTCAGATTCCTGTATTCTTTCCTCAGTTTTATAATTGTTATTCTGTCTGTTTTATTTTTGTTATTATTATTATTTTTATTATTCCACATTGTTGGTTGTCTACTTTTTTGTCTACATTTTTATATTAAACATTAAAGCCTTTTAAGGTGGATGTGAAAACAACAGACTCCTAATAAAGTTACAAATTGTGATTTGAGTTTTTCTTGGGTGGGGGCACTCACATCAAGAGGTGTCCCAGAGCATATTTCTACTGCACGAGATTCACTTGTTCATGTTCTCATTTTGACATATCTCTGATATCTCTGTCTGTACCTCTGTATCAGCAAGACTGATTTTTCAGGCTTGCATCTACAACAGCCAGCAGCTTCTGTAGGAATGAGAAACTTTTTTGTTTATTTAAAAAACAATTAGGTTTTTAGCAGTGGCGACATTGCTGTGATAGAAAGATCACACCGGCTAATCTGCGGAGGTCGTTAAGGGCGGTGTCTTCATCGCAAAGTCCCCAAAAAGTTCAGGGGGGAACTTGGACCGGGCGTTTTGAACACATTGGGCGAACCCGTATCGGAAGTGGAGCGGGGTTTTGCTTGAAGCGCCACTGAGCAACTTCCGTCGGAATGAATGGGACCCGCCTCCGACGCGGTATCCAGTTCCTACATGAGCGAAACCCGGACGCTTCCCTTGTCAACACTTCCTGTTGTGTTTTTTTGCCTTTCAAACCAGGAAGATGGATTTGCTGTCGAATAAGTGGACTACCTGTTTGGCAGTTTGTTTGTTTTTCCTGGGTGAGTCGTCGTCCCACTTTGCTGAATCCATGCCCCTTCGTTTCTGTTTGTGACTGACGTGACTTTTGCTGTCAGGCAGTCAGCACGGTGCACTTCTTTGTGTTCCGAGCTAACTGTAGCTAGGCTAGTTAGCGTTAGCAGAAGCTACTCTGTTTTGCCTTTTACCTTCACTACCGGTCTGTTGACACAAGTTTCACAATGAAGCTCAGTCTTTGACCACTCCCCTATTAGCTTCTTCAAAACACAA
>JASSRZ010000042.1:16498664-16528786 GCA_032164315.1 Malacoctenus gilli
TGTTTGGAGTAAATGCAGACAAAAGTCAGTAGGATAAAAAACAGTTTGTTATGTTTTAAAGGGGCCAAAAAGAGAGACGTATGTGGTTTGTTTTTTAGTTATATTTGAAGTCAATTACATCCTAAAAGCTTGAATTGTTCATGTTTCTTTGAACCTGATGCGCACGATGCTGGAGCGTGCATGTACCTCGAGACCTTTTAAAGAGAGCCGAGGTCTCTCTTGTTCTTAAAGACTGTAAAATTCATCCTCCATGTTTCATGTTGAAAACACTCAACCTTTCACCTTCCCTGATCTTTTCCAGGTGACGAAGTTCATTACCAACTTGCAGTCCGCTGCACTAAGCGCAAACCTGTCGGTGGACGAGCCCAGCGTCTCCCAGCCACTTCCACCTTCATCCTTCCAGCGTTTCCTGCGAGCTCGGCCGATCCCCGGCGTCGTGATTGAGAACCATGGTTCAAGTTTCAACAACAGGTAATTCTTTACTTGACCCCCACACCCATACATTGTTACATATCCCTAACAAAGAGGTCCGGTGTGAGGGGGGTTGTGTCATTTCTTTGTCTTCTCTGTTCACAGGTTCTATGAGAGCATGTTCGACAACGCAGAGTATCTGAATATATCTTACCCGCCAAACATGACGCCAGAGGAGCAGTTTGAGCAGCCGATAAAGATTGCGGAGGTACTGACGCCGAATGTTCTGGGGGTAATTTCAGGGGTCTTAGGACGCACTAACACAGAGTTTCTTCTGCACGCAGTAATCAGAAGTTAACATAAACCACTTCTCTGCTCTTTGTTTTTGTTTCAGGCTCTGACTGAAGTTGCGACCATGGTGGCTCGGGCGCTGTATGTTCAGGCGGGAGGATCAGAAACCCAGCTGGAAAACATCAACGCAGACCGCCAGATAGTGAGTCCGAATATTTAGGCCAGAGTTAGATGTGTTTCAAGCTTCCTGGCTGTCTTATTCACATTCTCATCATTGTTGAATCGATCGAATTTCTAACACTTTGGTCATGCATCACAGTTTCACAGTGTTTCTTCCAACTGCTTAAAGAGGATGTTTCACAAGCCTGAACTTGCTTTTTGTTCCACTGCAGCATAAGTGAAATCCTGCTTTGCTCTACTCTTAAGTTATATAGCTCAGTGACAGTTAAAAGTCATTTGTTATTTCCATGAGATTTTTCTTGATGCATGTGGTTGAAGTGAGTAGAACTGACTCTGACTTTTCTCTCAGGTGAACCAATTGCTGTTCGGCTTCCTTGTTCGATCCAACAACTCTTGGTTCCAGCAGCTGGTACCGTCTGACCTCGCGAACCATCTGGGTAAGTGGACCCTGATTTTATACTACTTCTGGTGACTGTTCTTCATTGGGATGGTTTTGCTGGACAGTCAAGCAAACCACCCGCACGTTCGCACAAGAACAATTGCTCTTTCCTGCAGACAAAGCCACAGATCAACTCACGAATCACATGCACTGATGGTGTATGTGATACAGGAAGTGACCTTTTTCAATCATGACAAAAATATCTCTTCTATTTTCTGTCTCTCAGTCAACAGGCCCACCAACTTTTACATTGGCGTGACCCAACAATCCAGCGAGCCGACACTGCTGGTTCAATACCTGCTGGCGAACCTGACTGGCAGCACCGTCAACGTCACCCAGGAAGACTGCCAGAAACAGAGGGAGAACGAGAAGGACGAGGACAACAAACATGTAGGGCCATCAGCAGTTTGTGGTGGATTTGGTGACTCGGATGTTGTTTAACAAACATCTTGTCCACAAATGTTTGGAAGTGCATCTACAATCAGTGGAAATAGTCAGACCTTTCAAACAGGTTCCACCACTTTTAAACATGATGACAAATAATTCCCTCTATTCAACACTCACCCAGCTGTCTTGCTCTGTGCTGCAGATGTACACCTACATGTGGGTTCAAGGTGCAGCTCCTCCCAACAGCACAAACCGGGAGGGTTACTGCGTCCGCTCCACGGTTCACCTCTCCAAAGCTCTGTCGCCGGCCTTCGACCTGCGGCAGTACACCTCCGAAGAATACTCCACGTGGACGGAGTCGCGGTGGAAGACCATCAAAGGACGCATATTTCTGGTGGCCAGCCACGACTTAGAGGTCAGCCTTCGTGTCTATATGTGTAGCAGTGATGTTAAAGCTCAGTCACATCCAAGTTTTTCCCTTTGGATTCTCCAACATGAATGCATTTGCTTTCTTCTCACAGATGTTGACGCTCGGCGTGGGTGTGGGCGTGCTGCTATCGTCCCTCTTTTTGACCTACATCATCAGCTCGAAGGCAGACATACTCTTCAGCTCGGGAAGGGAACCAACAAACGCCACCTACTGATCGACACCGAAACATCTCAGGCCCACGACCACTTCTACTACTACTACTACTACGAATAATACTACTACTTCTATCCCAGCCAGACACGGACAGTTCACATTCAAAATACTGCAAAATAGGTACACAGACAGGTTAGACTCCGCAGCAGAGAGGCTTTTTATTTTGACAGAGACGACGTCGTGCTGATGGACTCACTGAGGTGAGGCATGACGCGAGGACTAGACTGGATTGGCCTGGATGGATCCGGACTCATCAGGGTCAGAGGAGACTGGTCAGGCACCAGCGGGCCCTGTCAGGCAAATTAGAAGAAAAAAAAAGATGTTTATATTTCTTTTTTTTCTCCCTTTTTATTGTCCTAGAATGTTTTGTTTACTGTGTCACGGGATAGGCACTAAACATCGATCATCGTGTTGAGCGGGTGTTTAATTTTAAATATGTAAATGTGAGTGCGTGCGTGCGTGCGTGCGTGCGTGCGTGTGTGTGTGTGTGTGTGTGTGTGTGTTTGTGCGCGCGTGTGCGTGCGTGTGTTGCGTGCATGTGCGTCTGAGCTTTGTAGGAGGATTGCGATGGTATGTGCAATACTGTAGCTATCTTCTGTCAATGTTGTTCGTTTATCAACCGGTTCCAATGATATGAAACCACTTTTCTGAGTCAGTGAACAACTGCTAACATTTGAGGTTTAAAGTTTCAAACAGTCTGAAAATCTGCAGTGAAGTACTTTGGTAAGCTGTGAGAAGTTATCAGAGACCATGAATACATGTGGATGTCGCTGTGGACCCACTGCAGTTTCGCATATTGTGATATTTGAGTAGATAGTTTTTTCCAGTAGTCTGGTGTGGCAGACACACTTTTTTTTCGTATCCATCAGCTGCCAAAATCTTCAAGAGCAGTCGGAACATCTTGTGTTTGAAGAAGCATTTGGAGTTGTTCAAAACACGGGGAAAAAAATCAATGCTGGTACTTTCTGGCCGTGCACTCTTTGGTTTCAGTCTTTTTCACAACGTTTCCTTTAAATTCTGAGAATTGTTCCAACACACAATGTTTTCAAGTCTGTTTTTGTGTTAATTTTATGGCTGGAATCAAAGACCAATTGTGATGCCTTGATGAAGAAATAAACATTGCTTCTTTACACTGTTTGCTATCACGGTGGTTATCAGTTTGAGTTGCACACATGTGCATGATCATCTGTTGATACAGACGACAGCACAACATAGCTCCATTACACAGAAGAAGTATCTGTGTTTCACTTGGTAGTTTATTATTCATTGATTTGTGCCTTCACACGTCAAAACGCAACCTGTCGCACCATCTTTCAATAACAAGACCGTTCACATTCACATGTGAGACGGGAAAGAAGAGAAGACGAGAAGCTGCAGCCAAAACTCCTGAACTGTAGTTGCTTTGGTGATTCAAGTTTTTTTCTATAGCGACCAATGGAAGGCTGCGATATAGCCATTCTACTTTTAAGATTGTTTGGATTCATATTGAACTCTTATTGAAACCTGAATCACTCAGGAAGCTGCTGAGCTTTGTCACCATGGAAATAAAAATGTCTAAATGCAAACCAAAAGGAACTGAAACAAGACGATGCGTGCAGTTGAACAGTCTAAATTGCAGTTGCTTTTTTATAAAGACTACATAATTAGTAAAACAAACTGATTCTACATTATGTGAAAGTCCAAAATTTCCAATCAATGGATTTTTTTCCAGAACTCAGTGTTCAAATTGTGATATAACCAGAAAACTACAAGTTTCCTTCCTATAGCGTAGTTACTTAGACACTTGTAAGACAAACCAAGATGCTTCAAGCATCAAGTTAAAGTATCAGATTGAATGCAGAATGGTGTCGTGTGAGAATGAGTTGTTTTACATAATACGCAGAAGTGTCTTTTTTTATGGGAGTGACAAAGTCGTTTGTATTTCTCAAGTGTGTAAAATGCACTCAGCTGCTGGTGTGGATTGAAGTCCCGTCTTTACAGCTCCATAAAGATTTAAAACATCTGATGATGGTTTTGGAGGTTTTTCCCCTCCATCAGTTGCTCCATAAACTGCTGCTCCGTTTCCTCTGTTGTTCCACTTGGTCCCATTAAAGCTGCTGCTCCTTCACAGTGGACAAACACAATGAAAACTCACAGTGTGGCATGAAGTGGGCTGAACGACACACACACACACACACACACACGCACACACACACACACACACACACACGCACACACACACACACACACAGACTTCCAGTACTGCCCGGCTCCCTCACCCCACCCACCCACCCCCCCGGGAGAAAAAGCAGGGGGAGGGGCCTAACTGTACCGGAGGCGGGGCGCGCGGTGCTACGGCTGAGTGGAAAGAAAGTGGAAAGTGAGAAAATACCTGAATGGACGAGCTGGAATAAGTAAGTAGTGCTTTTTTTCGGAGGCAAACGCGTCGAAGCGTCGGTGCCGGTGATGCGTGTGAGCGGCGCGTTCAGGCGCGGAGAGAGAGGGAGGCACCGGGGCGCCGCACGGCCCCGCTTTCCCTAAACAATAGTCGAGAGGACGCGATGGTCGCCTCTCTCTCCCTCTCTCTCTCTCGCTCTTTTTTTCTAGACCGCAGGGAAGTTTAGGACCCTCGTCAGCTCTATTGTTGCCCCCACGGAGGCCACGTCGCTCCCCGGACTGTGTTTGAACCCGGGAGGACGAGCGCGGTGGTTTATTCTGAAGGTAAATGTGGGAATAAAGGGAGGCAGAGGTGGGGTGATGCGCCCCGGGGAGGAAATGTGCGCGTCCAGGTTGAATTGTAGGCCGAGGGGGGCTTGAATCGTCTCCGCGGTGGGACTCTCATTGCGTCCATTCACTCCCTACGTCTCGATTGGAAAAGGGGGAAAAGCGGGGTAAGGGGAAAAAAAGGAGCGGGGCGGGGGGGCGACCACCGTCTGGATGATTTGGCTTCGGGACGCGACCAAGTGGGGCCTGGGAGTCTCCCATTGTCCTGCCTGTCTACGAACACCCTCCTTCTTCATTTAGTAGGTCGCACAACTCCATCTATTCGCCCCGAGTGGCCCGCCGCCTCGCCGTGAGTTAGCCCTCTGGTAGCCTTTTGTGCGTGTGGAGTGTTATTGAATTATTGATGCGGCTTGACTCGTGGTCCATGTTGCCACAGCCGGAGCGCAGCGTCCGAGCAGCTCTGCGGTGGCTGAAATTCAAACTGAAGCAGGAGAATGTGGCTGCAGTAGGAAAGGGGGGGGGGGCAAGAAAACGGGCCCCGACCACCTCAGTCCTCTGTAAGGACCCTGAAGGACCTGCTGGGTCGATACAGTCTGGCTTTCATTAGGAGGATTTCGTTGCGGGGGGCTTTCATGACGCCGCAGGATCCAGTGTGGACCCAAAGTTAGCTGAAAGATCAAAGAAACGCCGACTGGCATTTTATGGCATCACACACCACAGAAGACTCAAAGAAAAAAACGTGCCTCTCTTTTAATAAGTAAACTTTATTGACAAATCTGTTATCTATGAAATGGCCAAGCAGGGCTGTTTTTAATTGTTACTAATTAGTTGATATCATGTTTTGTTTCTAGCCGCTTTTACTGAATCTACGTTTTAGGTCTTCACATGAGGGAACCGTAAATGCATCCCTTTCCATTGTTTAAATATTGATTTCAGTATCAAAGACCGTCAGTATGAGCCACTCGTAGGTCTTTTTCCAAGCCAATCGAAGTAAATGATAAGCGGCAGAACAATCAGTAACCCACACGTCTCTGGGATTGGCCAGCACTGACCCGCGTCCACCCCAGCAGATCGAGCCACTTCCTGTCTCGGCAGCACTTTGCTCGGATATGGAGGGTGATGTGTGTGCGGTGGGCTTCTTGAATCCCAAGATGGGCCTGTTGATTCAACCACACCCTGGGAGATGTGCCTGCAGACGCGCGCGCACACACACACACACACACACACACACACACACACACACACACACACACACACACACACACAGATGCACACCTGCTCCAGTTTGCAAGTCCTGTGTGCACCGAGGCTGACAGTAGCAGTTGTTTGGCTTTTCACAGTTTTTACCAATGGTAGTGAGACTGTGGGTGGTGGTGAGCTCTGTGTGTGCGTGTGTACTTGTGCTTGTGTGTGGCCCTGTGCACTGATGAGCCTCTTCCCCTGCTGGAGCTCGTGTGTGCGCGCGCGTGCGTGTGTTTGTGTGTGTGTGGCTGCTGTGTGCGTGCACGCCTATTTTCACAGTTGGCATATCAGGCCTCAAATGGTTGTTGAGTGGAGCTGGTCATTGCAGAGCCGTCCCAGCATGCATTTCCACACTGACAGCTGCCCCCACAGTGCCAGAAGCTCCAAAATGTTTGATGACAGCTTGATTTCGTTTCGTGTTCGGGGCGGGGGGGCGGAATGTAGGCTGTAAAAATCTGACATCTGCCCGTTTTAATCTCTTGAGCTCCACATTTATGATTGTTTGAATAAGTTCTCTGGATCCCACAAAGAAGCTGGTCTGTGAGGGAGGCACGCGGACGCCTGAACTGTCTGTAGTGGGACCACGAGCGTTTGACACATTTTATTCAGAAGGGTTGTTTTGATTTTGGTCTGCTGTTAAAAAGCTTAAAATTGTTGTGACGTATGAATTTAGTAAATATCTGATGGTAGGAGCTTGTTTAAGACTGGCCCGTTTGTTCGTTCAGTGTTTGGTACTTACCAGTCGTGTCATGTTGTATTCGTGAGACAACCTCTTTTTTTGAGTCCCTGTGACTTCAAGTGGTGCTTTCCCACTTTACTCGTATCATATGAAAATGCGGCGAATCAATAAACTTAATTTGTGGCAGTTTCGTAACATGTTATAAGTGTGTTATACAAATGTGTGTACGTTAGGCGACTGTGCTCTCCCATCGGACCTCAGCCTCTCGCTGTCCAGTCACGGAGCCGACAGGTCGCCGTCACAACATCACCGACAACTGTTTAATCTCCGACCACACACTTGCACAGATTAGGGGGCCTGGACTGGACCATTTTGAGCAGTGGGGACAGGCTCATGCTCAGCTCCACTGAACTCCAAATGGAAATTAGATATATAAAAGCGGGGGGAGAAAAATAAGAAAACTGGGTAATTACACTGTTGTTTGGTGAACAATGGCGGGACAGGAACAATGGCTGAGTCAGATGAAAAGAAATGAACCTTTTGTACTGAGACAACTGATCTAAATCTTGGACCAGTCGCTCTTTTTTTTCTACTTGTTCTCCAGGACCGACTTGTCGAGCCCACGTGAGCGCAGAGGCGCCTTTCTACTTTAGTATTCAACGTTTTGCTGCTGACTGAAGTCGATGAGCTCCGGCTGGGTTCATGAAGTAGGCCATAGGACGCGGAGATAAATAGGAAACCTTATCCATCACGCCAGTGGACCACACCTTTGTAGATCAAGTGTTCTGTCATATTCTCACTAACAGAGCCGACAGAGAGTCAAGTGCGGGGGGGGGGGGCGTCAGGCCTCTTTTAAAGTATAAGGACCTCCACAACATGTGCAGAGTAAAGTAAAAAAAAAGCTGTTGGACTGACGGCAGCTTATACATGTAAAATATTCAGGTTCTGGACTGTGAGAGCATCGTGACAAATTGACAAGCATGTTATTGCAGTTCAATCCAGCTGTGGTGGAAATCTTATATGATCGATGAAGCTTTTAAATCAGAAAATTTGTCAGCAAACAACTTCAAAGCCAAATCACTAGAATAGTGTCATACATCAAATTGAAGAAATCCAGCAGATTTACCTCCTGAATAAAATCGCCGACAACCCGCCTGAAAGTCCTGATCCAGTCTTTGGTTCAAATTACTGTTTTGTAACTCATCACGGCGATGTTTTTCTTGTCCGCCGTGTTTTGTTTTGCACCTTTCAGAGGCGCAACTTCTATTCTCGGCCCTGTAATTACTCACTCAGGCATTCAGATATGTAGGGACCCTCAGCGGCATTACAGATCCAATACGCGTCTGTCTCGAAGGCTTATGAAGACGTCTTCTCAGCCGTTCTGTCCCCATGTAAACAGAACCGCATACCGGAGTGAAACGTCGCTGCGCGCATCACTTCAACATGCTCCGTGTGGACGTTGGCTTTTATCTGTCGGTGCTGTTGCTTTGAAGCTTGAACAGCGTTGCAGCAGTCGCTTAAGTATTGTTTCTCTATGGTGGGGGGGATAAACTGTGAGACCGGAGACGGCTTCCGATTGCTGTTTTCTCTAATTTGTTTTGTGAGAAATGTGCCCACACTTGTTCAGGTTGTTCGCAACTCTCGGAAAATATTTGATCGAAATGATCTACAACGAACTCGGCTCCCACTTCGCACGCTGCGCTATTACTGCATGAACTTTACCACCTCAATGAAACTCAACATTTACAGCCAGTAGATTCTGATCTAAAGTGTTTCCACTCTTCGCGTGACATTTGCAAACAAGATTCCTCTGTAATGCAGAGAAATCATTTGGTCACATGAAACAAGACATCTTTATTATGCTCTTTCATTCGTCCTCAGAGCTCAGCATTACTTTGCGCTTTCCTCAGCCATTAGAGATAAAAGCTAATGACGATGGCACACCGAGGAAGAGGCTGTTAGTCATTTGCATTGTGTGGTTTGGCGTAAGTATGTTGGGGAGGTTTCGCATATGGCTGCAAGGCGCCAAAGGTTGTTTTTTTCCCCCCGGTCTGGTAAATGTTAGCGTGTTTTCAGGCCTGGATGAGGAGAAACAAAGGAGTACGTGAAGTATACTGTCACACTCATGGACAGATCTGCTGTTACAGTATTTGGCTGGAAAGGAAGTGGGTTTTAAATTCAACGGTGCTGACAGAGCATAAAGACCCCATTAAGTTAAATCAGGACCCCGTGAATCAGTGATGGCAGCTCACGTCCCCTTCCATTTCCAACTGGGGGTCAGTCAAAGCCGGCGAGCCACGCCCACCTTTTATCAATTAACCAGCGTATGACAGTCCGACATCCGTCATGCCAAACGCTTCTATTTTGGTCATTTCGCTCCAGCATGGGGAACAGAGTGGCAGAGGGCGGCGTGAGGTCAGGTTACCCTGGCAACTGTCAGCCTCCAAGCCCCCTCCAGCTGAACACCCGCTTTCATCACCATGGCAGCGAGGAGGCCCCCCGTTTCCCAGGGGACAAGGGGCGTGAGGGTGGGAATGTGAGATGTGGACAGGGAGGGAGAGGGCAAACAAGTTTTGTAACAACACGGTAATCCAATATGGCCGCCATTGTACGGCAGCTAGCTGCGGCTAAAGCCGACGTCTTGCAGTGGGGAGATACAGTCATGTGATGATTAACCTCAGTCGAGACCTGAAAGACGCGATACGAGCACTCGCATACTTGACAAAGTCTCAGCTTAGAGGTTAATGTTTGTTTAGCCGTGTGATTCCCGCACAGACAGGATTCCAACAGCATACAAGAAGTCACAGAGGGACGTTTTGCCCCAAATGCGATCAGTTAAACTCAGAAACCTTAAAGTCTTTGAGCAATCTCCATATGAGCTCCAAATGTAAACATTTCTTCACTGTGAACTCTGAATGGTGGAAATTCCAGGTCTTGATGATGGATAAAAATAGAACAGGGCTGAAAAATGTCCACCTGTGTCTCTGTCCTCAGAGCTGCTTTCTCTGCTTCAGTTGTAAAAATATTGAATATGTAAATACTCAAGTGTTGCTCAAAAACAAACGCACCATGTCATGTCTCAACATCAAGTCGTAAATGAATGAATGGTTGAGGTAACCGTAACAGAACTACAACTGTCTTCTAGCAAAGTCACAAAGCTCCTGGTTGTACCAAACATCATTGGGCCATTATATTTAATCTGTTCTTGAGTTTGACCCATTATCTTTCGTCAGAGTTTTTAGTCCAGGCTCTATAATTAGGCTTTACAACAATGGCACTCCCCAGAAATCATTTGTAAGTGTGCCTCTGAGTGCCTGTGAGGGAGGCAGCATCTCCGGTTGATATTAATCTTGTAAATTGTTCGGAGGTCGTAACGCTTAGTGTAAAAGAAGCACAGGCCGAGCTCAGAATGGACCCCGGGGGCCTTGTTCTGTATCTGCCGAGATGGTCCGGTGTGATAATGTGCCAGGAAAAGCCCGGCAGGAAGTCCAGGATGAAAAAATGAAAAGAGAAATATGAGCCCTGCGGCGTGTTTTCAGAGTTCAGTTACTGTGTTCACAGTCGTTTCATTATGAGTCAGCAACATTTAGACACGATGGAGTGCCGTCGTCTGCAGCCCATGAACATAAACAAATGTCAAAGTTTTAATCACATCTCTTTCTTCTCTTCCAGATCTCACCCTCCTCAATTCTCCCCCCGCTGCGACTGTCCCGCCCACCATCCTCTCCCATCCCTCCTCTCCTCCTCTCGGTTGCCTCCCCTCCCTTCCTGCTCTCCCACCTCCCTTCTCCTGCTCCCTCCTCACCGGCCACCAAGATAGATTCCCTCAGGAGCAAGGTTGACCTGCTGAAGCTGCCCTTGGCTCTCTCCACCAAGTCCATATCCGAGCGCAAGAGCCAGCTGGGAGGAGTCGGCGAGCAGCGCGGCACGGGCGGAGGAGGAGGAGGAGGCGGGGCTCGTAAAGCCCGCTCACCGCCGATCCGAGACATGGACAACGAGTCGCAGTATTCGGGTTACTCATACAAGTCGTCCCATTCCAGAAGCTCCCGGAAGCACAGGTGGGTGAATGAATCATTTTGACGCTGAACCCAACAACAGTGATTCACGGCACTCAGACTCAGACTGTGACACATCGTTCATTCTGCGCCTGAGACAGAAATGCAGGGATGCTCAATTATTGACACAGAAACACAGTTTTTAACGGGAATATCATTCAAAATGCCATTTATTATCCAGAAGGTCTCCGAGTCCCCAGTTTACTGGCAAAATTGAGCCAAAATCTGCACATTTAGCAAATGTATTTCAATCAAAAAGCACTGAATTTACATGCTGAAGCAGTGTCACCCCACTGCTGCATGGAGGGTGTTTCTGCTCTGACTGAGACGATCCTGTTCTCGAACAGGCTTCGATCTGAGATCTGAGCGAGATATCGTGCTCTCAGCCCTGAATATAAATGTGTTGGTGCTTGAGATCCTCTGATAAGTCAAAAGTCGTAGAGCTTGTTTGAGTTCAAATAAACAAGTCGATGCTTGAAAGTTCTCTGGTGCTTCATCAGAAGGTGGTGCAGGTTTCCGCCAGTTGTGTGTGTGGTTTGCTACGACGTAAATAAACTGTCAGATAAGCCATACTGCAGCTTGTTGTACTTTCTTGTAACATTTGATTCATTTGATTTGATCGTCGTCCACCCATTTATCAACCTTTGGCTTCTGAGCTATTCTAAACCTGCTTCATCCATGTCAGTCACACACATACCGAGGACAATTTATGGTTTTCTGGAGAAAAAACCCACACGGGTACAGTGAGAACATGCAAATGCTACTCTGAAAGGCCCCAGTGGCCAGCAGGCTCCAGCCAGATGCTCTGGCTGGTTGGAGACACTCCAGCGACTGAGGCTTCAATCCAACTTCACTTCAACATCACGTGTGTTTGCCTGCAGGGATCGACGGGACCGTCACCGCTCCAAGAGCCGAGACAGCAGCAGCCGTGGAGACAAATCGGTCACCATCCAAACGCCCGGAGAGCCGCTTCTCGATGCTGAGTCCACTCGCGGAGATGAGAGGGTCAGTTACACCATGAAACATGTCTGCTCAAGCTACAGCCACCTGTTTTAGCTGTCAAACGGTGATCAACACTGTGAAATCTTCTGTTTTGGAACGTCTTTCAGGCAGGTGGTGCCAGATGTCTCTTGTGGGGATAAAGAGGCAAAAACTGTCTTTTGTTGCTGCTGCTATCATCAGCAAAACCTCGTGCAATTTACTTTTAGTTCACTTTCTCTTCTTATCGCCTCTCACAAGCCTATGGAATAACATTTGCCTTTTGACAGGAGTCTTTGAGTAAAATGCTCACTCTTAAACATTGACTTTTTTAAACTTTATTTAGCACTAATCGCTCTCTGCTTCTCACAGGACGATAACTGGGGTGAGACCACCACGGTGGTCACCGGCACCTCCGAGCACAGCATCTCAAACGAGGACCTAACTCGCGTCACCAAAGATCTAGAGGAGTCGACTCCGCTGGAGTGTAAGCGCTTCGTGGGCCCGGCGCTAGGAGGCTGCCTGAGCTTCTTCGCCCTGATCACGCCGCTGGCCTTCCTCATCCTCCCTCAGGTCCTGTGGCGGGACGCCCTCGAGCCGTGCGGCACGCCCTGCGAGGGCCTCTACGTCTCGCTGGCCTTCAAGCTTCTGGTCCTGCTCATCTCCTCCTGGGCGCTGTTCCTGCGCTCGCCCCGCGCCACCCTCCCGCGCTTCTACGTCTTCCGCTGCCTGCTGATGGTGCTGGTGTTTCTCTTTGTGGCGTCCTACTGGCTGTTTTACGGCGTGCGCGTTCTGGAGCCCAGAGAAAGAGACTATAGGGGCATTGTGGAGTACGCCGCATCACTGGTGGACGCACTGCTTTTTATTCAGTACCTGGCCTTGGTGCTGCTGGAGGTCCGACATCTCCAGCCAGCCTTCTGCCTCAAAGTGGTCCGGAGCACGGACGGAGCCAGCAAGTTCTACAACGTGGGCCACCTCAGGTCCGTTGCATAGAATTGCGTTTCATCCCAATTTGTAGACATAGTTTAAATTCTTGTCAAATTCATGTTGTGTGAGTAACTTTCAGTCACTGTGGCACTGACCGACACTCTGTCCCTCAGCATCCAGCGGGCAGCTGTCTGGGTGTTGGACCGCTACTACAGCGACTTTCCCGTCTACAACCCCGCGCTGCTCAACCTGCCCAAGTCCATCTTGTCCAAGAAGATGACCGGCTTCAAGGTCTACTCCTTGGACGGTAAATACAGCCTTGCTCAGCTCTGACGCGTGCGTTTTTGTTCTTTAATCCGGCCCAATTCGTCATTTCGCCTCAGCCGTAATCCATCTGTCCACGCCAGCTGTCGCGCTGCTTCACGAGCTCCTCCTCACAAACGTTCATCCCAACAGTTCGGTTGTGATGTTTATTGGACTTCACTGAGTTGCAATCCACCTCATCCTGTCGCTTGTGTCGTTTTGCAGAAAACACGACCAACAACTCCACGGGTCAGTCCAGGGCCATGATCGCAGCTGCTGCCCGCAGGAGAGACAACTCCCACAATGAGTATTACTACGAGGAGGCAGAGATGGACCGCAGGGTCCGCAAGCGCAAGGCCAGGTCAGTCACAGAATTGGTACATTGCGAAATGTTTTGGTTATTACCTGCCGTCACATCCCTTGTTTTTGATCCTCAACCTCTACAAATGAAAAGAACCAATCCCTCAATTCTGATGCAGACATTTGTATTCGTTATTGTTTGTTTTTAATCGCTGGAGCTTTCTGTTTTGGTTTCTCGCCCAGGCTGGTCGTGGCGGTGGAAGAAGCCTTCACGCACATCAAGCGCCTCCACGAGGAGGAGGCGGCCTCGTCTCCCAAACACCCCAAAGAGGTGATGGATCCGCGGGAAGCGGCTCAGGCCATCTTCGCCCCCATGGCCCGGGCCATGCAGAAATACCTGAGAACAACCCGGCAGCAGGCCTTCCACAGCATGGAGAGCATCCTCACGCACCTGCAGTTCTGCATCACCCACAACATGACGCCCAAGGTCAGTTTATCTCACTCATTCCTCATAGTTTTAGCCTGTTTATCAATGGAAACAGCAATAAAATCTATTTTCCTTCATTGTTTTTTCCCCACATATTGTAATCACCAAAACAACATTGAGCTATCAAATTGAGCAGGGCACGTCTGACGGTTTCACCTTCTTCTTGCAGGCGTTCTTGGAGCGGTACCTCGTCCCCGGGCCTACCATGCAGTACCAGCAGCAGAACGGCAGAGGGCGCCAATGGACTCTAGTGAGCGAGGAACCCGTGACCTCTGCCCTGCGCCAGGGTCTGGTATTCTCCCTCCGAAGGCTGGACTTTTCCTTGGTTGTCACGGTGACGCCACTCCCCTACCTGCGGCTCGGCGAGGAGTTCATCGACCCAAAGAGCCACAAGTTTGTCATGAGGCTGCAGTCGGAGACCTCGGTGTGAGCCGCTCCGTTTGTCCTCCCCCTGTGTCCCGCAACTCTCCCGCTGGACACGGCGGGACGCGCGACAGGCCTTGCGGCCGATTTCTGGTCCAATCATTTCCGCCTGTTGGCGGCAAAGAGACGTTTGGAGGAGGAAGCCTTTGCAGCTCTTCCTCCAGTTTTGTGACTCTCACAGATGCTCTGATTACAAACTGCGATCAGCCCAATGATTGTCCAAACCCTGGAAATACACGGATGCCTTCACCTTCTGCTTTTTTCTGGCCTGTCGAAGCTTTTTGTCTTCATGACAAACTCTAAAGGGGACTTTCTCTGTTTCTTTGCCTTTTTTTCTTCTGCTGTAACCACCGGACCACTTGACTGTGCTGACACAACACATGACCACCCGAAGAGGGGGGATTACTTCATCGCTGTCACTTCCTCTTTCTTCGTTTTCTTCAAAACAGACAGACTGGAGCTCAGCTGTGACTGCGACACCGGTGTACCACTGCCTTTTCGCCTCTGTCTCGGTTGCTTCTCTTGTTTTGCGTGACATTTTGAGGACTGATTTTATACAGGCGGGGGCCTTTTCCCCCTCATCACTTTTTACAGAAAGTAGCAAAACGTGCAACATGTTAACTTGTTGCTCTCCTGTGGCCCGAAGGCCTGAATCTCTTTCTTTGAAATGACCATTGAAAAAATGGAAGTATATTTCTCACTTGTTTCTACTCCACACTCCTTTAATCTTTGTCTCAATATGCAGCCTGTGTTTGTATCCACATGGGCACTTTTACTATTATTGTCATCAAATTCCTTTTTTTTTTTACCTGGTAGTAACATTCAAACTGTGTCTTATTAGAGGAAAAGATAGATTTCTCTCTAAAGTCTGGTGTTTTTTCTGGTTGCATCATATTGTCAACAAACCCGGCGAAAAAAAGGAGAAATGAACGATGCTGTCTGTACGTGCTTGTTGGATTTATTTATATTTCCTTCCCGAAACAGGCAGAAAGGCCTTGTTTTCTGTTTATGTTGGCTCCTCAAACTGTTTTTTCTTTGCAAAATAATGAGTTATGAGTACTTCCTGCAGTATTTGCAGGATTTAAAAGCAGGTCACTCTGAGACATAAGTGAGTATTCTCTGGCAGCAGAACGGTGCGTGTTTGTGCTTTTGTGACTGAGTGCTCGGTTGACCCAGAATACACGACTGCGTCTGTAACTGTACTCATAAAAAAAAAACCCACAAAGCTGCAGTTTTCACAGTGTTTGGACTGCAGGGGTGCGTGTGAGAGCGTTGTTGTGTCCTGGGGCTTGTTGACAGCATGATTTAAACAGTCCATATCTAGTCTTATTCTTTGAGCAGTCGGTTAAATAGCTTAAACCACTTCACATGACCTTCTTATTTGACCATGAATGTCACATGTTTTTCTGATAACTTATTACAGCAGCCTCACCTACTTTAAGCTTACAAACCTCCCCATATGCTCCACCCATTTGCATATAGGTACCCCCCCCCCCAAAAAAACCCAACCTTTTTCTTTTTTGGAATTGGGTTTTGTTTTGCTGATGGAGGAAACATGAACAAATCCAGACACAAGGGCGATATTAGGACACGAGTGAATGCGAGTGCTTATGCAAAGGCCTGTCATTCAAATACAGAGCAGATAACTGTGCTACCAAGTGGAGATGGAGTCAAAGTGTGAGCCGCTCTTTGTAAACAATGTACACACAAGGGCAGCAGTCCTGATCAGGCAGCTCGAGTTCAACTATCAGCTGACTTTGTGTGTCCGTGTGTGTGTGTGTTTGTGTGCGTGTGTGTGTTTTAATGCGTATCCACAGAAATCCCAAACTAGACGTGTGATTGTAACCCCCCTCTGCAGCCTCCCTGCAGCAGTAGCTCATCACCGCCTCGCCTTGTGCCACCAGTGAAACAAGCACAGTGCAGACGCCGCCTGCGTCGTGCGTCAAGCCTTACTGTCCCCCGCGCACTGTGGGGGAGCGGAAGCCCCCCGCTCCTCCTGCAGGCTGTGACGCCGAGCTGCTCCGTTTTCATCTGTCCCAAAGTTTGCTGAGCCGCGACACAACTGACTGTTTTTCTCTTTATCGCGTGGTTCCTAAAGGTCCTTTACAGTCTGGACGGAGATCAGAGTACCAGGTCCACATTTATCTGAGCGATGGAAATGCAGACGTTTTTTTTGGGTTTTGTTCTCTGTTCAAAGAAATGCATGCATTGAGTTATTCCAGGCCCCAAATTGTTTTTATAATAACTTTTTTCTATCATTTTTTAAAGGTGCCTAAGTTATGATGATGCAATTTTACTGAATGTTTTTACTATTGAAAACATGGATTGTAAAAAAAAATACTTTGTAGATTTGTGTTGTATTTTCCTCATTTTTGGTAACAGTAGCAGGTATTGTGTGCTAGACATTTTTCCACTATTAAAACATTTATTCCTTACATGTCTTCTTTTGGGTCACTCATTTTGGTCTGTGGTGTAGCTTGTATTAGAGGAAGACTAAATTGCTCTGGTCATTCGAATTTAAGGGCCTGTTGTTGAACGACAAATTCAGCACAACAAAAAGTAAACAATGCTGTCAAAAGTTTTCGAGAGAATACTTTGTACTTTAAGTGTTTCGACTATTTCAATATCATTCAAGCAGTGTGATGATTCTTTCCGACGCAGTGTCAAAAAGGCTTCTCAAGAAATGGACCGCCACAGCTTTTCACAGAAGGGAAACGCACTGTTTCTAACATGCTGTAGAGGAACTGCTGTGAAGGGAGGATGGCAGTGTGGTAGGCGTGTGGTTTCACAGCTTTAAATCGGACAGAGAGCCCTCCACTTCCTTTCAGCTGCCGTTCATACAGAGCTCGACTTGGAGGGCTGACAGCTGCTTGCGACCCAACAAAGCAGATCCCCCGTCTCATCCTCCGTTCATCCGGTAAGAGCGCTTCTCAGCTTGGACGACGATCGGGACGCGATGAGCTGCAGCTGAATACACGCTCATCAGTAACACAGCAGGTTGTAGGAGCGGTGTTAAGATAGTTCAGCGGTGTTGCAGGTGGAGAAGAAGAAGGGTGACGCGATGTTTCCATGTGTGCAGGAGAAACTATTGGAGAATGAACATATGTTACATCCTCGATGGGATTCTGATCCTGTACGGCATCATTCTCACCGTCTTATACTGCAGGCTGAGGGTGAGTGAGACCTCCACCACACACACACACACACACACACACACACACACACACAAACACACACACACACACACACACACACACACAAACAGTAATAAATATTTTCTCGTCTATCAAAAATGTGAGACTTTCAGATATTCTCATTTTTTTTCAAATAAACTTCCTTCAAATTTTGTTTTCCATGCAACAAAAAAAATACAAGGTGACCTTTATCATGTAAACAGCCACTTTTTGACATAAAAGCCTCATCTGATTTTAATTGTTTCAGTTTTTTTGTCACTTTTCCCAGATACACTAAATCAAGTTACTGTGTTAGAAACATATTGTGTATCTGTCATTTATGAGATTTTTGTGGTTTCTTTCCTATAGATGCATTCCTCCAAAAAGAATCCTGCCCATCACTCTTCGGTAAAGTAAACTCCTCTCTGTAATAAGATAAATGATGGTGATACTGGAACAGGACTTGTGTTTGAAGAGAAG
The DNA here is from genome assembly GCA_032164315.1 of Malacoctenus gilli. Taxonomy (NCBI): domain Eukaryota; kingdom Metazoa; phylum Chordata; class Actinopteri; order Blenniiformes; family Labrisomidae; genus Malacoctenus; species Malacoctenus gilli. Next base: position 16,516,766 of record JASSRZ010000042.1, read on the forward strand.
AGTTTTATTGTGGCTTTCCCTCCTGAACATTGATGTTCTGTTTCAAAGAAAGCCTCCATTGTCATTTCCTGTCAGCACACGCTGGCCACCAACCCACATTATTTATATAATGTCACCAGTCAGAGTTTCCATGCCCTGGAACTGTAAAAGAGAAACTCTGCGCCGCATGTTCTACCATCGACATGTTTTGAACATGTGTCACACGGCAATCGCTCGCTGAACTCTCTGATTGTTGCCCAAGTGGGTTGATCAGTGCTTTGTTTCCATCCCACAGAAGCAGCCCGCTGAGGGAGGCATCTACGCGGTGAGGCTTCTCATTATAAAGCGCAAAAAGACATTCAAAATGGCCCACGAGACAAAAATGACAACTCACTACACAGCGGATATTAAAAGACACATTTCTCTCCCTAATTTCCTCTAACAAGCTGTCATAAAATCACACTTATACTCATCACAGGAAATGATCGCAGCATCACTCCGTCCAGAACTTCTTTAATGGTTCACACAATGTGAATAAAAAACAAAGGGTGTTGAGTCGAATTTTGAATCTGTCTGTTTCTTTCAGGGTTTGTCCTCTGAAACTGCTGACACCTATGAGACCATCAGAATGGATAAAAAGTCTTTTGACTGAGGAATTCTTGTGGTATGAAATGCATATCCCCATTGTTGGATATTCTGGGCTCGGTTTATGTTGTATTGAGTTATAGTGGGACTGTGCATATATTTTCTGTAGACACAATTTCTTTTTGTGTCAATGTTTCTTTTTTTCCCTGAATTTTGTGTTTTGGAAGCAAATTCTCAAACTACTGAAATAATTTACATCTACAATATACTAATAAACTAAGCATACTAATGACAATCGTTGCATGTTGTTTTTATTCCAAAATGCTTTTTCGTCAACTTAAATTGAAAACAGAAGCAGTGACCTATTTTCAGCCTCTCCTCACTGTTCCCCTTTTTTGGGCTCAGTCAGGCCAACACTGTTCCTTTAGCAGCAATAAAAATTAGTTTCAGCTAGTGAGTTACGGCCGACTGGGCTTGCTAGACCGATGAATGAATTCTGTCCCTCATATATATTTTTCAGAAACAGAGAGAAATATTTTCCAGAGTTGTTTGTAAGAATAGCAGAGTACGTCACATGCCGAACTGAACAAATCAAATTCGCATTTCCAAAAGAATGAGTCAAAAAAATCTCGGTGAAATCTCCGACTGCAAAGAAGCATCTGAACGCAGCATAAGATGTGGGCGGCGCGAGCTGGGATAGTGGGCGTGGCCTCTGCAGACAGGTGTTTTGGCTTGAACCTGAGTGAATCGTCCCAGTTTGTGCGTGCAGAGCTGCAGTTTCCAGCGTGACCCTGACACGCATTCGTTTCTGTGTAATCTCAGCTCAACTTTAATTTTCAGTGTCCGTGTTTGCATCTTTTACGTCAGTTAAAGATGAAGTTCGCGCGGCTGGAAGGCTTTTAGACCGTTTCTGCTGAGGATATTTGTGTTTTGGGAGGAGCAGAGGAAACACCTGTTGCACCTGCGTGGCTGAGGATCTGTGGCTGCTGAGATTCTGTTCTAAAATCAAACATCGATTGAACCTTAGCATGACTCTTTAGGGACTCTGAAGTTAAGTTGTTGCTCCTGACTTTTGCTTTGGAACAAATACGGATTCGAGAGGGCAAAAAGCGATGTGTTGGGCACTACTATTTCTGATTGGTGAGTCTTTTTTCCCCATTTTTTCCCCATTTGAATAAACCTGACTTTACAGGCACAGTTTTTAATACCTGAAAGTCCTAAAGGTTTTTAAGAAATCGTATGTATGTGTGTTTTGATAAATGCCGCCTTTTCTGTACGCTTTTCATGAAGTCTAAACGAGTGTTATAGCCTGTCTGTAGGTGAAACCGAATTATAGCAGCAATAATAGTATACGATGTGCAGTTATCTTTTCCTTTGACTGTCTGATAAGGATTTCCATCATTTTACCCCGTCAGCATGAACATTTTCCTACAGACTTTCTCTACAGTTGTTACTGTGTTGTGAACATGTAGTATTCCTTTTAAGTTCAGACCTGTGGCTTCATGATTTATTGTTACGCTCTGTTTGGATACATTTCCTTGGATATGTTTTATTTAATGTCTCCTCATGCACACAGTTCGGTTTTCATTTTCTTTTTCAGTTTGACACAATTGAGTAGTTTACATCATGTAGTGCTGCAAACTGATGTTCCGGCACCTCAAACTGGGGTCAGAACACCACAGTGCCCTCATTGGGGTTTCCACATTTTACTATGACAAGTTTTTTTATGTAATTATTTGACTATAGAAGTAAAATATATTTTAGACCTTTCAGAGCAAAGTTTCATTGAGCAACCGTTTAAAGAGCTTGTTTGTTCTCTGACTTATAAACAAGAAGACGACACACAATAGGGAACAAAGTAGAGTTTATTCTTCCCCCTTCTTGAACTAAGCGATAAGATTAAGTTGGTGAAGTCAGTGTAACTTGTACTCCTTGACGAATACAGCCGGCTCGGTGAGATTTGAGGTTACTGAAGTGAAAATGTGAACTGCTGTGACATCTTGTAAACATGTTCAGCTGGTGACAAGCTGTAGCAAGCAGACATTGGCCCATGAGGGGAATACAAGCGGGAGCCAAAAAGAAGCTTGTTTTGAACATCCCTTTTCCTCCAACTTTATCTGAGGGGAGGCTTCCTCTTGTTTCAACAACCAGTAACGATCAATGCAACGTGTAAGAAGTTGTAGCTCCTCTGAGGCCTGCAGAGAGGCCTGATCTCAGCGCCTGCACTGCCAACCCCACACGCTCTCCATTTTCACCCAACAGTAAAGTCTAGAAGACGTGAAGGCAGAAGAGAGGGAATCCCTGCCAGCGAAAGAAACTTTGTGGGAAAAGTCTGATTGTGGCCTGGGTGTCTGAAAATCCTTGTGCCCTGCTGGCATATCAGTCCCCTTTCAGGTGTGGAGCACGAAGCAGCAGAAGAGAATGCGGCTCCGTCACATTCCTACTTTTAGTAAACATGAATCAGAGCTCATTGCCCAACTTCAGCCTTCCTGCGTCTGTGACTAAGTCTGATGATGCTCGTCTGCTTTTGTTTCCTCCTCAAACGGAGATTAAAGTCACTGACAGAACGGAAGTGCCACTGTGCAACCAAAAGCGGAATGCACGTTTTATTTTCCTTCAACCTTTGATAGCCGATGTTATGATGTTACAGTCATCCGGAGTGAACAGGAAAAGCTAGAAAAGCAGCCTTGTGACACCCCAGTGAGCCTGTGTTTGTCCAACGCGTGTGTCAAACTCTTTCTTTCTGTTTGGTGTTTGTCTCTCTTGACTCAGGCTCTCACTTTGTTTTCATTCCTCGTCACTCTCCCCTAAAGTTAAACTCACTGAGGCCACCGCTGTCCCCTCATGTAGGTCACTCGCACTGTAGTTCTTTGTTGTCCGATATTTAACCTGCCTGTCTGTGTCGGGAGGCCTGTTGTCTCTGCGCCACCGTTCAGTCGATGTGTCCTTGCCCCGTCTGTGTGAGCGCAGTGGGAGTTTGGGTTCCCGGCTCGGCTCCCTTTTGGTAATGGTTGATCGAGCAGGTGAATCAGTAACTACAAAAGTCTTCTCCCCAGAAATCAAAGGGCAAATGTTTGGCTTTTCCTGTTTGAGCTGTTGATGTCCCTCATTCTCACACCCATCTCTGTTTGCATCCCACGGTTGGACTTCTACCGACGGTGATAAACGTCGCAGTCCTTAGTCAGTGCTGGAGCACAGGTGGTCCATCGTGTTGACGGGAACAAACAGCTGACATGTGTTGCCGGTATTTGAGGGTCGTTTATGATGTGATGGGACAGTTTTTCTTCATTTGGATCATTTCTATTCCAAAGATGATGGAAAATCGATTACAAGTATGTGTAATTAGAAAGAAGAATTCATACGTTTTGTGCAGTTTGCTTCACACATTTAATACAAAACCTTGAAATACCAACTTTATACACCCAGTTTTAAAAAGGTTGGGTAACAAATTAAAGGTGAGTTAAACAATCCCAATAGGGATTGTCACACTCATATTCTCTCACACAACTAATTGGATGTTCAAACTGAGAAATTTGGTCCTATTCACAACTTCTACAGAAATCTCAACAAGTGAATTCTAAAGCACCCAATAAGAAAATGACAGGAAATGTGACTGTAATGCGTCAGAGATCTTATGTTGACCGAACCATATTGTCATGACAACAGCATCCTTTTGTCAAAGTGATTCATTCTTAAACACCTGATCACAGGAGCACAAACGATCAAGGAAACATCAGTGTCTCTAAAGAACTCGACTCTCAGAAAAGCTCCATTGTTTAAGTTTTAAGTGCCGCCTGTCGCCTAACAGCACAACCGTCTCGTGTTTATGACCGCCCTTCTTTTCCCTCCAACGTCTGAGCTTTTCTTTATGCCGGCGTGTCAACAAACAAGCAGGTTAGGCGACCTCTCAAGTGAGCGTTTGCTGGTGTACACAGTCCTGTTCGGGCCCCACCGGAATGATGTTGCGTCGATTTGTCACAGACGGGCCAGAAATATTGTCTAGGTCTATAGAAGTATGTTTGCATTAGCATCCTGAAGGGAAACACTGTGTCATGCATCTTGAAAACAGAGCAGCAAGTAACAGTTATTTTTCTTTTTCATCTAGAAATTGGGGAGTTATAATTTTCCACGACTTAAGGGGACGTCTGAATTATAAAGAACTATAGACAAAGAGTATGTGAAAACATTTCAAACTAGTCAAAGTCAGTGAGTAAACTCAAAAGTTTTTACCTTTTTGGACTTTTAAATCATCGGATCAGGAGCTCATTGAGCCTAAAATAATGTAAATATGTCTTTTTTCTGTCAAAGAGATACTATGAATTGGAAATATTACTGCACTCATCAAAAATAATGGCTCTTTCTGCAGCTTTGAATGCCTGTCTTGTGTTTCCGATGAAGACCACTCTGCTTCCCTGTTTTAGTGGCGAGCGTGCGTGGGGTCTTTGTGGAGCCTCCTCAAGCCGTCACCTCCCTGCGCTCCCTCGCAGAGACTCAGACCCGGCTCCCCTGCCACTACCAAGTAGAGGAAGGGGAGAACGTGGTGCAGGTCACCTGGTTCAAGCAGACCAAAGACGGCGGCAGGGAGCAGATCATCACGGCCCACTTCGTGGATGGCCACACAGGTATGTTGGTGGTGACAAAGAGCCTGTTCAGTGAATGTTGGAAATCTTGACGCGCTACTTGACTCTTTGGAAAGTGCAACTGTTAGAAGGAACAAGCTGACAACTAGAGGAGAGAACTTTGTGTGAGTTTGTGTTCTCATCATGTGAGAAAGTGTTTCAACTGCACACAATAAATATGCCACATTGTCTGTAAATGTGGCTTTTCAGTCCTGAGCGACTTGAACAAGACTTCCACTTGGACTCTATTATGGGAGTTGTTTGTGTGCACAGTGTTTTGTTTGTTCTTCCATCAATGTACATTTTCAATGCAGGACCTTCTGCGAAATCAAAGTCAGTGTAAAAGATGAAGGTCCTCGGGTGACGGTTTTGTTGTTTCAGAGTTTGGACGTTACTCCGGCCGGGTGAAGTTCGAGAGCAGCAGCCCGACGCTGAACTCGGCTCTGCTCATCCCCAGCACGGAGGAGTCGGACGAGGGCAGCTACACCTGCCACCTCTCCACCTTCCCCAACGGAAACTTTGAGAGACGCATCAAACTCACCGTCTGGAGTAAGAGCCATCGACATTCCTCTTCTCACTCCCACACCTCTCTCATCCCATCCTTCATGCAGAAGATGCCTGACTTTTTTTTCAGGACATGTTGGTGGTACATTTGGGTGCAGCTCAGTGGTTGAACAGGAGGATGCGAATATATGCAGATGGCTGAAGAGAATTTAAAGATTAGGAGAGACCACGTTTGAATGACACAACTTTACGATGCTGAGCAGTTTAAAAAGCCCTAAAGCACTGTTGTGCGCTGAAATCAAGGAACAGGTGGCCGACACAAATGTGCCGCACTGAAATCTTCCCATCTCACGTCGTGAGGTTTTTAAAAGAAAAGCAGGTTTCGGTGTTACTGGGTCATTTCCCTCTAGGTTTCTGTCCAACCTCTCAGCCATCAGCCATGGGAACGCTCTCCCCGGACGGATCCTGAGGTGAATCCTCGGGTGATGCGTTTGCTTCCAAACCACTTTCTCGTTAAGCTGTCAGTCACATGTGGTGACTGTCTGCATGCTTCGACACGCCACAGATCTGGCAATCCAACAGAAATGCACAGACTGATCACCAACAACCTCCAGCACTGCTTTGCCTTCATGTTCAACTTAAAACTTAGAACTGCTGGTCTGCATTAGACGTCATTGAATCAAGACAGCTGTTGTCAAAAACTGCAAAGTGGCCAAAAAAATTCCTTTATAATTCATTGTTCCAACTTTCAAATAACATTTGGCTTTTTGATATTTATGCAAAACGATAAAAAATGTCAAAGGTTCGGCTGCAACAGTCAAATTTAGCTGAGGTTTTGGCTGTTATGTGCACATATGTCTGAAGCGCAGTGCTGTGGTGTCGTGTTTATCCCAATCTGTCTGTTAGGTTGTTTTCCACTAGATGTGCCCGTTGCTTTGTTCTATTAATCCATAATGGTTATTTTTGCTAATGCTAACTGCTTTGTGTATTTTTAATCAAAACACAATCCGAAAGCCTTGTTCAGGCACCGAGTGTTTACGACGGTAGCGACTGGGAGGTGAATCACAGTCACGTTAAACCAGTTGGAGACTGTCTGTACCGAGACAGCAATGTTTACTCAGAAAGATTGCCTATGATGAATTTGTCACTCAGGTTGTTTCTACTCACCTGGCGAATTTTTCACAACATAAAATGACATGATGTTGATGAGTCACAGAAAGAGTTTGAGAAATTCTACGTTTTTTGTAAAGTTTCTTTTGATTATGCTATTTAACAGTTTATTCATTTCAATCTGTAATTGAGCAAAACTTTTTGTAAATGGTTATCTTACTGAGGGCACAAATAATTCATATAATTTTCTTTTGGGTAAGACATTAACATGGGAATCCCTTCAATCTCTGATTTTTCCATCAGATATGATGAGTTTGTTTCACATGGAAAACTAAAGTGGTTCAGACATATTTGACCAAAACCGAATTGAAATTCTGTCCCTTTACCTTTCCTCTTGTATGCAGTATCGCCGATCTCCTCCCTGGATCCGGTTGTTGTGACGGAGGGCGAGCCGTACCGCGTAGTAGCTTCCTGCCGGGCTGTCGGACGCCCGGTTCCCCGTCTCTCCTGGGACACTGACCTGCCAGGGCAGGTCCAGGAGCGCACCAACGAGGGTGGGTCCGTGTCCAGCTACTACTCGCTGCACCCGCTGCGCAGCATGAACGGGAAGAAGCTGGACTGTGTAGTCTCGCATCCCACTCTGGAGCAGCCACGCAGGATCCCCAACCGCCTGGTGGTTCAGTGTGAGTACAGCAGGGTGCGATTTGATTGGAGGGCAGGAAAAAGAGAATGAAATAGAAACTCAACTGAGCAAACTGGCATCTAAAGTATCTAAAGTATATTCAGAGATCTTTTCTGTGTATGTGTCAGACCCCCCGGATGCCACCATCTCCACGTCTCCAGGACCTTTGTATGTGGGTTCGGAAAATGCTGAGCTGCTGTGTGAAGGCGGGGGACAACCCAAACCGCAAGACATCACCTGGACACGGTACCGTTACCGTGACTTCCGCTGCTCATACGTGTCTGTAGTCCAACTCTGTCTGGCTGCCAGCAGACAGACAATTACACGTTAAAACCCACTACTGCAATAATGCCGCTGCTGCTCAGTTGCTCTTTACATTCCCCTGGAATGTTACTCAAATCGTAGATAAGCCACGAACACACATGCTCCAGCTAATAACAAAGAAGTGTGCTTCAATCTAAAGATGGGCGTCTTTCTCTCTGGCCTCAATTCACTGAGGAAGAAAAGCGGTGGTGTCCTATTGCGAAACTTGAAGTTGGAAAAAGGAGGAGCAGGCGGGGGACATTTTCTCACGAGGGAGGGAGCCAGCAGCACAAGGAAGAGCAGGAGACACATGCTAAGCATTTAATCATAGTGCCATGCTTTAAATATCACTGTAATGCCTGGTAAAACACAGGGTCTGCACTTTAATTAGAGATACTCTACCAGCCATTACAGCTCCGCCTGTGCACACAGGGATCGAACGCTAAGAGCAAAGTCGGGCATACTTCAACCGTGAGACAATCGTGAAATATTTATTAAAACTGATCTGGAGAAAAACTTTTGCCGCCTTAAAAATTTTGGAGCAGCCGATGATAGAAAATGCCAGTGACTCCGACAGCATTGAAGTTACCTTATGGACACCTGCTAGATATTGTTTTTGCCAGCAGATTGATTCAACATAATGATGGCAAGTATTTCTTGCTCACTGTCCCGAGTAAGAAAGAGAAGCAGCACTTCTTAAAATGATGAAGTGTTTATTCCAAATACAGTTGTTTAGTTTAGATGCAGTCTGCCTTCTTGCACAGATTTTGTGATCAGTCCCTCACAAAGATTCAATGAGCGGAACAGATAAGAATCTTTTTGGCCACTGAGGGTGTGTTACTCACCTGAGCGGTATCATTTTCAACCATCTACTCTGTGTCAAACGCAATCTCCACCTGTAGCTGGCTCATAAAAGGCTGGTCAGAGAAGCAAGGCGGGGTTTTGTGGAGAGAAATCTGAGCTGGCCCCCGTTTTGGGGGTAAAGCAGCAGGTAAACAGATGCTGCTGCAGCACAGTGAAACCGGTGGGCAACATGACCCCTCTCAGTGGACCTGCTCAGAAACTGGTGCTCCTTTATGTGGCCTGCGATGTCTGCCCCCGCACTGTGTGGGACTCTGCTGCTGGGCTCACTAATGTCCCTCCAACCTAGTGTTTATTTGGCCCGTGCAGATCAATGGGCGCAGGCTGTAAGCTCAGCTCGTTTTGGTTCAGGTGGATGTAAATTGATGGTTACCCGCTGTGGTGACCTTGATCCCGTTGAGTGTTTATTTAGCCCGTCAGCTTCCGTGATGCAAACCAGTTGCTGTATTTAGTGTTGCTCTGAGCTGATGTGATTTGATATTTGTGCATTTCTTGTTCGCATCATAAAAAGGTCAATTACAGTTGAACTTTGTCCTTTTCCTTTGCCAAGATGAATCACAGCTATTGTTGTGTGCAGTGACTCATGGGTTTCTATTTTGTTCGCCTCTTTGTATCTTCGCTACAAATTAAGGATGACAAATTCCTCTCGTCGTAAACAGGAAGGAAGGAGATCTCCCAGACGGAGTGTCTGTGGTTGGGGAGAAGATCATTTTCAGGAGGACCCTTCGCTCCAATGACAGCGGGGTCTACGAGTGTGTGGTCAAGAACAGTGTGGGAGTTGGAAGATCCGAGTTTGTGTTGACGCTATCAGGTAAATTAAATGGGATTACAGTGGAAACGCCTCTATCTCCCTGTGCTCTGTTTATGTTCTAAGATAAAGAGAACTCTTTGCTGATTATCCAAAACCTTCGAAAGCCTCACATTTTAAAGCAAATGTGAAAATGTTGAGAAGGATTGTTTAAATTGGAGATAAATGTAAAAATGTGCTGCCCCCTTGTGATAGATAGATATGTAGCCAGAGGTAAAATTACAAGAACTTTTATTACAGATGTGGTTTTGTTTTTATTTATTGGCTTAAGGGAGTCAAGTGTTGTTTTTTTTTCATCTCCCTTGTCCAGAGAAATCTCCATTTGTCGACGACAATCTGTTCCTCATCATCATCGGCGCAGCGGCCGGGGGTTTGGTCTTGCTCCTGGTTATTGTCATCCTGGTGGTCAACCGCCACCATCGACACAGAAACAGAAAACTTGAGATGGAGCTGAGTGAGAAAAAGTGAGTTGAACGTTTTTTCCCTGAGGAAGCCACTTTGTGAGAAACCAGAAAACACTTGTATTATTAACCTCTTTTGTGCTCGGAGATCCATTAATAATGTTTTGGTTATTAGGAGCCATTTAAACTGTTCAAACATGTGAAATGGCACTTCTTGACACCCCATTGTAACATAAATCCTTCAAATATGCTGCCTTTTTTTCCCCAGGGAAGAAATTAACAACATCTCCAGACAAGCGTCATTCAGAAGGCTGAACTCTGTCAGCTCAGACCCCAGACTGCTGGTACAAACACACAGACACACAAGCTCTCCTGCTGAACAACAAAACCAAACCAAAAAAAACCCTAAACAGACTGACACACCCACCATGATCCGGTGCAGCTCTGTCTGAAGCAAAGGCCGATGATTACAGGCTGCTGCAGCTTAGTGCAAATAACAAGCAGGGCTGAAAGATTCATATCATTAATATTCTAGTCTTTGGGATCCAGTGTGTGTATTTACTGCTATTGCTTATGTTCAACTTTTTTGGACTGTCTCATCTTTCCAGGGTGACGATTACGCCCTGCTGCGTGTAGATAGCCGAATGAAAAACAGCGAAATGTCTCTAGTAAGTTCCAAACGAATGAAAAAGGTGCTCGATGAACTCAGGTGCTGTGTTGTCTGACGGCGTCGTCTGCAACTTTTCTTTCCTGCAGGAGCGTCCGATCTACAAGGGCAGCCAGTCCACACTGGTTGGGAAGTGGGCCCCCGCGGGAGGAGTCGAAGTGGATGAACTGGGACGTCCCGTGGTTTGGCACGATGGCAGGGAGAGCATGAGAGGAGCAGAGGTGGACGGAGAGAAGGAGGAGCGCAGGAGGAGGGTGGAGTCGTACCTGAAGAGCAGCAACATGTCACTGGTATGTGTCAGCATCCGAGACATGATTTGTGTTTTGTTTGTAGGGCGTCTTTTGGTAACGCAGTACTTAATGTGTGAATTTGTGTTGTAATCGAGGGTGTCATGGAAACGGCGTCATGGAGATGGTGCAAAAAAGCAACAAGCAAAACAAAACCAAGCGCATCAAACTTCTTAGAGGCCGTACACTCACTGGTGTTTGAAGTGCAAAGATGGGAACTGTTTTCTTGAGTGCAGCTTCTGCTCTGTTACATTATTTTAGTCCAAACTGAGGACTCTGTCTGTCAGCAAAGTCACCTTTGGATCCAGCAGAAAAAAGTACAGTGATGTTTATGATGTTTCTACCAGGACTCAGGTCTTCCTTCATCTTTGGTTCCTCTGAAGGCCCAGCAGGACGATGGCCTGGGGCCCACAGAGCCCAGCCTGGCCCACCTCAGACAGGGCGGTGCTCCCCCCGAGGGGGACTGGGCTCCCACCCCATCTATAGCGGAGGGACAAGACGAGGAGGAGGACAGCAGCTCCTACCAGCTCTCAGAGGCTCTCTCCACCCACTTTTACTTGAGTAAAGGTGTCCTGAGGCCTCGACCGCATTCCAACGCCATTCTGCTGCACCCCAGAGGACAAATAATCTAGTGCTCAGACTTTCCACAACATGAAAACGGAAGTCATGTCTGCATCCTCACACCAATATAGACCTCAGTCCATGTTTTGAATGCAGTGAATGGAGAGTTTGGCTCAGGAACAACCCAGTGCTGACAAAGTTTTGCCTTCTTGTTTCTTTTGGATTGCGATCCTTATCCTTACAACATGGAAAAGATGCTTCGCTGTTTTGGGGACTTTTTAGACCATCGTCAGTTCGATTGTGACATCAAATGAAGATGATGAAAGACTGAAACAAAACGGCAACTGAGGATGTTGTGGTTGACAACAAGGCAACTCAATGACAAGACTGAGTGTGAACTACCAATGAAAGTCATACTGTAGGGAAAGCTCCTCCTTTCTCTCATCTCGAACATCCACAAAGCCTCCTGTCAAACTAGTTTTACTGAACTCTGTGCAAAACTCCAGCTCACGCCCGAAGCCACTGATCCACTGCTGGAGTGAAAGTTCCGCATTCAGAAATCCCCTCATTCCCATCACCTGTTTACATCCGAGACATATAAAGGGAACGACATGGAAGAGACAGAAAAGCAAAGGATGATTGAGTTGTACTTCA
>JASSRZ010000042.1:16528886-16549123 GCA_032164315.1 Malacoctenus gilli
TTTTCACCAGGTTTACATCAGAACTACAATCACTGCTGTTTACTAACGGCAGACTTGACGACATGTAAATACCTTCTGTAGAAAAAAAACCAGTATTCGGTCGTGACACTGTAACATAATTTTTGTAATAAATTGCAAAAGCAACATATGATTGTGGATACATTCATACTTAGGAATGCATCAAAAGGAGCTCTTAAACCAAAGTGATCTTCCTTCACTCTCATTTGAGTGACCAGATGGGTGCATTTCTCTTCCCAACGAAGCTTAACACGGCAGGCCCCGTCCCATCTGTTTTGATGGAATTCTTTTTACTGAAGGCAAATTTTTTACATATCATTTTGATTGTTTTTTTTCCCATTAAGAATATGAATTTAAAGCACAAAATTATACACAACTTATATTTTATAGACAAGATTTTTTTTAATTTAAATGATTTAGATGATTAACCTAATGAACTTAATGATATTTTAATTGTTTTTTTTTTGTTTTTTTTTTACATTTCACGTGATCTTCAGGGACTCCTCAGTTCTTCTATATTGAGCATAATGATCTTTTGGAGAAATGTCAAATGTTTTTGATAAATTTTAAGGTTATGATAACATAATATTTATCCTCGCATGATAAAATAAATCGTTCACTCTGGAGGCTTGTGTGATAGTGGCAGGATTACTTCCTGCGAACTGTCTCATTCTCACATCAGACGGACTGAACTTACAGGTAAAATAATGTGTCCCTAATTGTTCTGCTGCTCTGTAAAGGTGTTGGAAGAGGAGTTCACACAAGCTTTGGAGTCCTTTGACTCATCTTCCTCTTGCTGGTCTCCTGCAGAAAGACCCACTGTGTGATGAAAACCTCCCAAACAGCGCCACCTTCCTCCAACAGACTTGCATTGAATGCAGTTGCATCCCCCAAAATAAAGAGAAGTTGTTTGAACAATCACATTTTAATGTATATATTAGATTTCATACACAAAGAAATATTTGCGTATAGGTCTTAACTATCAAAAATAAAGTATCTTAAAATGTTTTTCTATATTTGGACAATTTCCTCACACACTTTTAATACAACTTATTCCATTTAAAGGTCATGGGGGCACTCAAGCCGATCTCAGCTGAGGGGCGAAGGCAGAGTACAGCCTGGACAGGTCGCCGGTCCATCACAGGGCAGACACGCATTCACACATATCGCACATACGGACACTTTGCAGCCGCTAATAGAACTCAGGCCTGTTTTCAGCCTGTGGGGAGAAACCAGAGTACTCCCACCACCACCACCACCATCACACACACACACACTCACGCAGGAAGAATATGCAAACTTTCACAGAAGGGCCCCAGCTGGGGGTAAACTCAAAACCTTTGCAATGTGATGCGAGTGCAACCCACTAAACCACCAGATACTTCACCCCCTTTTTATTAAAAAGGCCATATTTCTCCTCATGAAATATAAAATTGCTTAAAACGTCTATCAGTGTAGAAATATCTTACAAAAACAATTGACTTATTGATAATCTTTACCTACCTGTGTAAACTTAGAGGTTGAAAGTACCAAATTACAAGCCTCACTCTCTTCAAGTTAGTTTAATCTAAAAGGATAGCACAGTAAAATCAATTGGCTACATTTCTTCCAGTAATACCAAAATACAAGAACAATTTGTTAGTTTGACTAGACAAAAAAAATGCCACTGAGATATTTCTAGCTCTTCTCATTCAGCAAAATCTACTTAATCAAAGAGCATTTTGAGGAGGAGTCTCTTTGTGAGTCCGTTGATGAGTGCGAAGGTTACTCCTCTGAGAAAAACACTTGCCGCATGTATCACACGTGTACGGTTTCTCCCCTGTGTGAATTCGCTGGTGTATCTCCAGATGACTGATGCGATCGAAGCTTTTACCGCAGAACGGGCACACGTACCATTTCTCTAAAATGCGGCGATTAGTGATTGTTTTGTGCAATTCGGGGTCGTTTAAAAGAAAGAATCTGCTGTCGGGGTTAAAAGCTGCAACGTTTTTGGCCTGCTGTCGTTTCTCTGAAATGAACTTGAGGGACGTTCCTCTCTCCGGGTGATTTATTGCTTCTGAAGGTTGACTTGGCTGAGACTGGTTGAAAGGCACAGGAGCCCTGGGTTTACTCGATCCACCTGCTGCCGTCACGCTGTCCCTCGCAAACTCCTCCGAATGATTAGCCTCAGCCGAGTTGTCGAGAATTTCTAAGGCATTTTCAATGAGCAAGATTTTGGGGTCCAGGCTTTGTGACAACTGCTTTGGTTCGAAGAAACAGTCCGAGTCTGTGGTGTCACTGTCCCCCACTGTCACACACAACCACTGCTGATTCTCCTGTTCCTCCACCACCTCAGTTGGTGGGTGGTTCACATCCATCTCCTGTTGACCTGAGCCATTGCTGGCGCTGGGATCCAACTCCGCGAACTGCTCCACAATCTGAACATCGTCCTCATCTTCCAGCTTCATGATTAGGTTTCTTTCACAGTGGTCAAACATGGGCTGCTCGCTCTGTTTGTCGTCTGTTCGGGCTGGTGGCGGACTCTTCTGATACGTGTCTGCTTCCTCTCGGCTGCTCTGATCCGAAGACGAGGTCTGCACCGACTCCACTATCAGATCTGAAAGGAGAAACAGACAAATCACAGTCACAGACCTATAAAAAGCTAAAGAAAGTGGTTTTGTGGTTGTGATTCCTACCATCACCGCTAGGTGGCAGCAGCTCGCTCTGCTGATCTCTCTTGGAAAAACACGACGACGACTTGTTCGCAGCCTGAGAAAGGACCGACAAGCGGTCGTTTTCCATCGACGCCAACTTTTTATTCAGCGCTTCAATCTCCTCTTCCCTGCGCCGGAGCTCCACCTGGACCAGAGCGAAGCCGTCCTCCCACAGCTTGCTGATCTCCACCACGGCTGCCTTCGCTAGCATCTCCATGATGGAGGTTAACTTGCTCTGGAAAGCCACACAGCTGGACATGTCGCCGCGGATCAGCTCCTCTGCCGGACAGCGGAGACGCAGCAAAAGGGAAACGGTGCGCGGACGTGGGAGCGAAGTAGCAGCAGCAGCAGACTCCGCGGTTCTTATTCACATGACAGTGAATAGTGGCTGTTTAAGGTGAAAGACATGGAAGTGTAATACAATAGTAACAGGAAACTGTTTAATCACGTGACACGGAATGTACAGTGCCCCCGAAGTGTCAAATATGCTAAGCAATAACAATCGGCCTGTTTGCGAACACATTCTTTCTAATGAAATTTAAACTAAATTATGCTGCTTGATTCGAAACAAATAAAAAAAACATGAGATCACCTTGTTTACGATATTTTACAATTTATTAACGGTGTAAATGATATTCCCGAATTATATTAATACTCTTTAACTTAAAAAAAACCCTTAACTTAACTTAAGTCCATCTATTCATACGGTTTGAATCATTTTAGAAGATAAAAAAAATAATTTTCCTTGAAAAATAAAAAGGCAGTCCTGAATAAGAATATAATTTGAGCTTGTTCAAAAACAAGTAATTATTTGAAAATAGACTAGAAGAATTTGCCATTATCTCTGCCAATCAAACATTACGAAAACTGACAGTGGCCCGATCTTATTGGACCATATTTATATTTGTCATGTGATTTTCTACTTAATAATCATATCCAGTTTGTTGTTCCGATGGCTCCAGCACACGCAAAGAGAGTGGCTGACATGTCTGACAGCTCCAACAACGCCTGTGCTTCAAGTGAAAGTTGATACTTTAATGTTTGGAGTTATGATAACTTTTTCCCAACCCAAAATAAAGTGTCACGCGTTAAATGTAACCGTGAACACTTGGGGGGTCTTTCTGGGATAATGCTGCCTGAGCGGTGTCATTTAGGAGCATTTCTCGTGTTTGCCCACTAGATGAGGCTGTATTCCCAAAGGACTCCATAAAAATAAACATGACCAGGCATCGTTGGCCCTTTGGGAATAACAATTATTTAGATCAGAGCCTTTCAATCCTGCGTGCTGCACTTCAAGCAAATTATTGCTTAAAACATCTTTTACATAACACGTTTTATAAGTGGTTCAAATCACGAGTATGGACATAGCCTTTGAATTTATGTGCATGTATCATACAAGCCTTTTTATTCGTGGTAAAGATATATACAAATCCCTGCAAATATTTGGAGAAATTGTTTGAGATTATTTTGTTGTTTTGTGTAGTGTGTAATTTTAGGAGGAAATATATTCTTGGATGACTGCAGAAAACAGCAGGTTCATTATTAGTGACGGTCAAGGTGGGTTGCATTGACAGTGTCAGCAGCTGCTGTGGCAAGACTTTGAACTTAATTATTTAGTTTATTCCTCATATAATTTGCCTTATCATTTATTTCAACTGTTGTCATCTCTATACTTTTTTTGTTTTTTCACTATAGCTACGTGTATTTTAACCTCCACTATTGTGTTTTTTATTGAATTGCATGCTGTTGCTCTACGTAAGAGATGGACTATATAAAATAAACTACTGCGTCTTACCCTCAGAGTACCCGTTGAATGTAACGAGTAGTTACTTGAATAAACACGTTATATTTCAAGAGTCTTTTATTTTGGTTTTCTGTTCTATTGCAGGCCGTCATTGGTCAAATAATATGTCGACCAAATGTGGGCGGGGTCTGTGGGAGTTACTTGATGTGAGCGAAGACAAGAGACGACAGAGCTGTCAAACACCAACAATCGCTTGAATTATTATCGCTGTTCGAGAAAGAAAACATCGCACTTGGCTCTTTTGTGCATTCGCTCACGACAGCAGTGGATTTTGAGCCCACTTCAAGACGCCATTCTGTGGGAATCGAGACTTTTCCTGTCGTTGCGTCGATAAAGTTGTGTTTTGGTCGTTTGTAGGGTCCCAGGCTAACGTCTGCTAGCTCCTCACTTTAGCCCGAGTTTTGTTGACAAACTCGCTCGTCCGCTCGTCCCTCAGCCCGCCGCGATACACGAGCTGCTCCGCTTCAACGCTGCTTCGTGCTGGTCTGATGCCACCCGGCGAAGGCATGGACCCCAGCTTGAGCCGTCCTCGCAAACTCTGTGAAATAAAACCAGGTGAGTGAACGAAATATTCGTTGGGAGGAAACTTGTGCGCGTGGTCTGTTAGAAAGTTGTTACCTTCGTGCTCAAACCTAATGATTACCAAACTAAGCATGGTGATTCGTTTATGGACTTTTTGTCCTCTTATCTAAGGTGCAAATAACTTGTTGTATTCAGCTGGTTTGGCAGTATAGACTCATTTTTCTGTGTGGCATCCAGGTAGTTGTCAGGTATTGTTTTGTTTGGTTTTTAATGGCGCCTTATGGACTTGCCCATTACTTTAAACCCTTGAAGAATGACAGGTATGCGCCGTCTCAGGTAACCTCGTAATTTACCACAATAGATTGTGGTCAGATCAGAAGCTGCTCTCCAGTTTTATTCAATGTGACCTTGCTTGGATGCTTGTTGTTGTTCATGCATCTGGGGGTCTTTGTCACCCAGAAGAAATGTTCCTTGTCCTATTAAGTTGTTTATTGTAGCAGTTTCTAAAAAGTATCACCTGAGGCTAGTGTGAACCTCTACAATGGAGTTGGAGATGGTGAGAGAGGCCATGATGCATGTGCAGAGAGCATGCACGCATGAAAGAATGATTGCCACTTACTGGCAGTCCTGCACGCCCATCTAATACCTCTTCACGGAGACACCAGTCCTTATCTGCAACCCGTCATTAAGACATCACTTAAGTTTTGATTTGTTGCTGACGTCTCCGATTAGTCTGTAATCCACCGGGACACAGCTGGATGGAGTGCAGCCCCCTAAACTACTGTTGAAAAACATTTGGCCCCAGGCTTCTCTGGTGATAGCCCATCTGTTTTGAAGTAGTCGTAGCCCACATTTTACGGACCAAAAAAAGGGCGCCTTTCAAAAACCCACCCTTTTCCATGTTTAGTCCATTTAATGTGGTGTTTTAAATGCAGGCCTTCTGGATGCGCAGGCAGCTGGGGAGAGACACATTTAGTATTGACGGCTGTTCGAGTCTCCTTTTTTCCCCCTGAGGTCTGTCAGATGGCTTAATTTTTGATACGAAGTTATTTTACAGCACCTAATGAGTGTCTACAGTGTGTGTGTGTGTTTGTGTGTGTGTGTGTGTGTGTGTGTGTGTGTGTGTGGGTGGGTGTTTTGTGTGTGGGTGGGTGTTTTGTGTGTGTGTGTGTGTGTGTGTGTGTGTGTGTGTGTGTGTGTGTGTGTGTTGTGTGTGTTTGTACAGAAATGCTTGTTGTGGTTATCAGCTTTAGTCTTTTTATGAGTGTCAGAGGTGATGGTGGGTTTTGAAAATTTGTATTTGGGTGGTCAGAGCGGCCCCGACTGCTGAGGTGGGTGTGCAAACACAGAAACTTCTTTGTTGCTGTCCGCTGGTATGATTCAGTTGTGAAATTACATTTTACTTGCTGATCTATTCTCGTAGATGCTACACGGATGAAGTGTGCATCTCAGTTCCATCTCATGAACTGAAACCGTGCCTAAATTAGCTCGGAACGCATTGCGCCTGGTTCTTGTGGCCTGCATTTTTCTTGGCATCGGTGCTTTTAATTCTGCCGAACCGTTCCGGCAAGGCAGAAAACGAGGTGACACTGGAAGGGGGAAAAAAAGGGAAGGGGAGGATTAAAAGCCTTTTAAGGATGTGACTGGGACAGAGAGTGATCTCAGAAGTTATCCAGTCAGTCTACAGTTACTCTGTCTACTGTCGTTGCTGTATTTAGGACCTGATCTTATCAGGGACGACTTTTGTTTTTGTGTTTGAATTTAACTGATTTTCTGACATCTGACTGGATCTCTTTCGCTCAGTCTTTCATATCATACCTCCACATTTACACAGTTTATAAATTTCTAATGAAACTGGCAAACATCAGAACAGTGCTCTCTTCTACATATAATAAATGAAATTCCCTATGACTGGTTTTGTTGTATCAAAAAGATCACACACAAACTCCACAATCCTTTGTCCTGTCTGCACGTTCTCACTTGTGGACGTGGAATATTTGAAGGGGAATTTTTGCTACAAAAGAACAGTGTGTCCGTTTACTCTGGTATTATACCTGGGAGGCACTGAAAGGTATATTTCCACATTAGTGTAGCTCTGAGTAAGCCTCTTTAACGCAGCTTAAGTGGGTGAGAATAGTGCTGCAACTTGAGTGAGAGAAAAAAATGCTTGCACCAGTTTCAATAGAGCAAAGTGAAAAGGTTGTATGAGCGGCTCTGCTGAGACCTCAGATGACTGATTGGTCAGTGCAAGGACAAAAAATACCCGCCAAAGATTAACGATTATGTGACTTTTGTTTCAACCTGAGCCATCATGTGGCAAGTTGCTGGTATTGTGCTTCATCAACCAAAGTAAACCACAGAGTCTTCCAATTGTTTTCTTTAGTTGTGATGGCTTTGTGTCCGTGTTAGTGAATGTGTTTGCAGTCCAGAAAATATTGAGTTCACTGATGAGCCTGAGATGTTTGTTTTGGGGAGGTGATGATTAAATTACAGTTAATGATATCACGTCTTCCAAGGGAAACAAAAAAATCCCCCAAGGAATTGTTTGCTCAAGAATTTGGAAGTAAAATGTGTTTGGATGTCGGCTTGATTTTCTGAAAGAAAGTTTAGGTTTGTTTAACTCTCTCCTGCATGATGTATTCTTGAGAAATATAAAGCCTCTTTGTCTACAGGTATAAATAAAGGCCTTTGGTCACAGACTTCCGTTCGGTTCCTTTTGTACCCTGCTGACTTTGTTTTGGATGGCAGTAAGGTCCAGGACCTGAGCTATTCCTTGGCTAATCTCCCATAATTGGACAATCGGCCCCTATTACAGCCATTATATTTGAGCCTGTTGAGCAGTAGAAGCTTGTCTGGTCCATCCCGAGGGAAGGTCCAATGTCAAGCTACGGCTGTTTCTGAATTCCTTGACTTTTGAAGAAAAGACACCGATCCAGGTTTTCTTTAGAGGCTGGAAATGATCAGAATGCAAAATAAACAAAAGCCCCATTGAAATAATTTTCTCTTTTTTTCCTAGGTCTTCACAGAGTCCTAAAATCCCTGTCAAGCATGTGAAGAGCATCTTTTCTTGGTGGTCTCCCCTGTTAGACGCTGTAAGGAGGTGGTCTCGTGGGAACCATCTTGAATCCACCCTGTGTCTTTTTTTCCCAGAGACTTTTTAAAGGAAATGTAAAGCTGAAGTCTATGTTTGTGAGACCTTTCCTCTCAGGACCTAAACCGAGTGCACGCCGTGTTGCCGTGAAGATCTCGGCACCACCTAAACAATCCAGTCCTCTTGTCATGAGGGTATGTTACAGAAAAAGCCCCATATTACCCTCACTGGTATCACAATCTTTCACATCGACATGGAACGGAATAAACGCAACTCCATCGCTGGATTCCCGACGCGACCTGAACGCCTCAATGAGGACAGAGACGGGGTTGGAGGGGTAGGGGTGTGCGAGGTGGGCATGGGTCCGCCCTCCCAGGTGAGTGTTTGATAAGAAGCTCCTGTCTGTCTGTCTGTCTGTCTGTCTGTCTGTCTGTCTGTCTGTCTGTCTGTCTGTCTAACGCTCTGGTTATTATGTTGATGAAGGAAATTTCACACTGTTCTGCTGCAATATGAAAATTCATGAAAAATCTTAGACAAGCTGAGACTGAGCTGGCAAAATCAAAAGCTTGGTTCTGACACAAGATAGACTTTTTTCTTTGTTTTTAAAAACTCCCTCGCTGTCTCAGGACATGTTTCTGTCTGTGAATGAGAGGAATGGGGAAAAAAATCTGTCCAGGCTTGTCCAATATCGTCTGTCTTTGCGCTCTCTTGTCTGGCCCTCGCACCACACTCTTAGTTGCAGAAGTTGGGCTGAGCAACTTTTATCCTTCTGAGCACAGGAAAAAATATAACAAAGACACTTCAAATGTGAAAACATATAAGAACTGTTTATGCAAGTTAAATAAGAAGATCTAAATTTATGTCTGCAAAGAGGCCTTTTACATTGCATAGAAAAGACACTCCAACATTGAATTACTGAGAAATAAATGATTGGAAGACATTTGTGAATTTTCTGTAACTTCACTGAGTTGCTCATGTCAACATTGACACTGGAACCTTGATTTTTATCCTGTTTTCACGTGTCCACACACGTCTCCAGGTGGGCAGGGTGTGGCCGTCGTCTTACAGAGCCCTCATCAGCGCCTTCTCATGTCTCACACGCCTCGATGACTTCACCCGCGAGTGGATCGGCTCTGGATTCTTCTCTGATGTCTTCAAGGTGGGAGGAGAGCACATATCACCCTTCGTCCTGAAGCTTCCTTCTGCTTCTCCTTCAAATCTGTGAATCGCTGTCACACTAGTTTTTCAGACAGTAAATCAACAATAAAAGTTAATCTTGACTCTTCGGCACACGATTTAACGTTCTTGCGGCCTTCTCTTGAGATGAGGTAACGCAGAAAAGTGTGACTTGACTTCGCAATGATCTTGGAGTGAATTATATTTACTTAGTGCGAGACAACAGTGTCAAACCCAAAGTAATTTGCCAGCTGATGTCCTCTTGTCAGCCTGATGTGCTCGGTGGGTTAAAGACTTATTGTGGGCCGTCTTCACTAACTAGTTCATTCTGGACATTTTGAGGTCAAACTAAGCAGTAGTCCTCTGAGCAGCATCATTTAGATGCAGGGCTCCAAACGTTGTTTTTTCAACCCCCTTCCCCCTCTGAACTGTTGTATGAAACGCTTCTCGGCGCGTTTGGCTTTGCTGAATCGAGTCCTGGCAACTGAAAAATGAATGTGTCCCTTTTTGTTCGTCCAGATATCAATGCTACCTTAAGTTGAGACCTGTTGGAAAGCCTCGCCCCTAAATGTCCCAATGACCTACTTTTGTTCAAAGGATTTGGTACAGATTTTAGTTGTATTAGTACTTGAGTTGTGCCTTTGTTTAGTAATTGATTAACACACAATGAGATCTGGAAAGGTGGGAGGTTCAGGATCCGTCATACATGAATAGGAACGCTTTGATAATGTTTGGGTGAATACAAACCATTTCTTTATTTATACGTTTCTCTTGTGGTTTATTACAACCTTTTCGGTCTGTAGCAGGGCTCACCCTTGTGTTTTCTCCATGATATTTGTGACAGTTTGATCTCCGGTGGGTCCCTGAACTGGTTTCCGTGTCTTTGAGCGAAAGCTTGTTGATGTTGTCAAATAGAAGTGTTTTGATGAGGCACGCGTGGATGGAAGTGACCCCTGATCCACACATTTTGAGATGGTGCAAATCGATGCACAGTTTCACCACAGTTTATCAGCCATATGTGTTGTAATCAGGTCCTTTGTCTATTGTAACCTACTGTGCTCTGGGAATGCCAGCTGTCAAAAACCACGTCATTGTGGGCTTTGTGAGAACACTGGACTTTATTCATAGCATACAGAATCCCAAGTGAGCAGTAAAGACGCGCAAATAAACAACAGCAAGAAGTTCCAAACAAGAATTGTCGAGACATGAATGTCGTGTGAAACATTATCGTTGCCTTCAAGAAGTCTCAGCTTTTATTTTGTGGAATCATCTTATTGCAGTATTTTTGGCTTTTCAAGCTAAACTTGATCAAAATTAAATGTATGAGCTACGAGCCAAACAATGTGGTATTTGAACAGTGTTTTTCCCACATATTTGCATATAGACGTTCTTCAGTTCAGATGTAAAGTTTCATTGTTATGCAACACAAGTGCCACGAGCTGCATGTTATTGAAGTTGCCACGTACGTCCCTTCATATGGTCTTTTCTGTGATGTTTTTTGTTCATTTTTTTCTTCCTGTGTGCAAAGAATTTGCAGGTAGCGGAAGAATGCAGTGCAGATGAAGAGGAGGAAATGAGAGGGTGCAAATGAAAAGCCTAAAAGTCAGGAAAATGATGTATAGGCAGAGGAAGGAAGAGGTGGTGGAATTAATAATGATGCAGTCTGAAGCTAAGTGGAGGAGGAAACGGGGGGGGGGGCTTGAGAGTACAGGGTGGGAACCTTGTTGAGAAGGATGAAAAATGGGGACTGAGGGGAGGGTCCGAATGTACAAAGGAAGGCGAGGGCTGGGCACGCAGAGACGATTTGGAGAGGCTGGCTGGTTTAAATGACGCTCTGAGGTTTTCTGGGGGGAGGAGAAGGAGGAGCGATGGGTTTGATGAGAAGAAGGACGCAGAAGTTCTGTTTTCCATCTGAGAGGAGAGCATGCAAAAGCAGAGGGGTGGAAGATGGGGGGCGGGGGGGGGGGGGTATTACCAGCGCAGCGTCTGATTGGAATTGGACGTGGCGTTTTGTTGGAGGCAACAGTGTGCAGCAGGAAGAGGGGGATCGGGAATAAATGCAGATGGGGGGATGTGAGGAGTGAAGTATTGGGGGTCGGAGGAGGATAGATGGATGTGGGGGAGGAGGCCTTCAGAGGAGTGGCCATCTGTTGTTTCTGCTGTCCCGCAGTGGAGCCTGTCGTCTCTGAGCCGGGCCCCCTCCTTTGAACTTGAACAGAGAGATTTTTGTGTCTGTACGTAGGAGACAGCGAGAGAAGAGGAAACCACAGGGTCCTTTTACAATCATCGTTATATGCAGGCAGTAGCTTTGTCTCGCTGCGCTGTCAAAATACTGAAATTGTCGCATCGTGACAGAATTTGTACATTTCCTTGACCGTCTTTGTTAGTGGCACCTATGTAATCCATATTGACTCTGTCTCAGCTGTCAATCCTCTCTCTGCTGTAAACGATACCACCTCTCCTTTGTGTCACTGTTGCTATGATAATGACAGATCCTGAAAGAGCCTTTGTTGGAGGATGAGGAATAGATGTCTATTTTTGTGGTAAATACAAATGACCGTTTCTGTGGTGCTGTATCTGTGTACTGGTGTTTTTGTTTCTGTGTCGCCTGAGGTCGAATGTGGAAGTAGGAGCGTTGCTTCAAGCCTCCCAGTCACCATTTCAACCAAATTGTCTCCTTCAGTTCCTTTCAGTTTTATCTGGGAGATTTTAATATTTTAACATAATTCACACATCTCTTATTCGTAGAAATCCATCTGGTCTTTTTAAAAGTCTAAATCAAAGGCGGGGCTGTGGTCTGAATAGGTTTCTGCTGTCAGGAAGTGAGTTAGCGATTGTAGGTAAATGTGTCTGCTGCAGCTGAGTCATTTGCGACTAAGTGTGGTTGGCAGGTCGATATTTCCTATTCGCACACATACATGAGGTTTCAAAGGAGCTCTTGGTGATCAACTCGATGCACAGTGGCTTCTCTGAAACCTGCACTTTGAACACCTTGTGTCACTTTTCAATGATAAAGAACAGAGAGGAAAGACAGCTAAACTTCCTGCAACTAAACCAACAGTATAAATCGCTTGATAAAAAAGCTAAACCATGTTCTTTCTGTCTTTGAGGTCAAATGTCTGCACGCTTGAAAAAATTTTGTCAAATAGGAGGTTTTTGTTTCAAACATGCTCCTGAATCCAAGCCTCTCCGTCCCCGTGGGACTGACTCCATATTGATTTCTTTTCAAATGTTTTTTCCTCTTGATTGTGGCTGAAGTAAAGGCATTTGTTGTTAAAGTTCTTTGCCAGCACAGCAAAACACCTCCTGTTGTTAGAGTTTGTCCTATTTCCTGTCATGCAAAGCAATGGAAGCCAGTATTCAAATATTTGACAGCGTTGAGCAGCAGAGCTCATTTTCACTCTGAAGGGGCTCTGTAAGCCATCTATCAGTCATTCTCTTTTTTATTAGCCTTTTGCTGCTGCAGCAGTCAGCGGATGGCTGAACTGAGTGATGGTGATGTTACAGCTATCCAACAATTAGATGGAAAGTAAAATCCCAATGCACAACAATCCAGAATTGATTTTCCTGCTCTGGATCGACATATTTGCTCTTTCAGGGACTCGTCAGCAGTAACTGACCTCATTTCACTTCTCTTTTATGAGCTGCCTTCCTTTTCTGCTTCCTCTGTTTTCTTGCTGCTTGTTCCAGATTTTCTTTTTTCATAGTAACAGAAGAGTTTTGTGGCCAAAGCCTCACCATTGCTTTCCAACATGAACACAGTTTAATTATGTGCAGTCTTAAATATCAGATGCAATTACTCTTTATAGTGGCCAGATATTCAAACAGAGGTGTTGTTTTGTTCCACTTAGCTGCGCTTGTACCCAACGTGACATCTAAATGGCTGTTTCACAGGTTTGGCATCGTGCTTCAGATCAAGTGATGGCTCTGAAGATGAACAAGCTCAGCAGCAACAGAGCGAACATGTTGAGAGAGGTCCAGCTGATGAACCGCCTCTGCCATCAAAACATACTCAGGTGAGCGAACACATTCTCGGTGAGGTTGACGACAATGGCGACGGTGTAACAACCGTTTCACAGCAAGGGTTGAATTGTGGTCCCTTCACGGACACATTTAAAGTCTTGGGGTTTCGTTAGAATCAGTCGTTACTTTCACCCACCACGTCTGTGATTTCAGTCAAACATCGGCAAGTTTGGGAGTAGATACTGTCTGGACTGCCAGCCTCTTCTTGCACCTCGACCTTCTTCTTCTCTCACTTGGTCCATCGGTTTGTGGTTGTGACCTGGTTCCTTTGGGGTCGGCTGGAAACTGTGTCATACCCAGACCTTATTAGCAATGGATTTTCTAAACTGCCAGATCCTGTTAGAGTTGCACCAGATGCCTGGAGGCAAAAACCAAGAAGGACTTTCTCCCTTCCTCTCTGTCACAAGGGAGAAATTGCCGGCTGTGAATAATATTTTTTTTCTCGATCATCAATTCTGCATTCTGTGGATTTCCTTCACTTGGTTAATCCTGTTCTACGGTTTGTTCACACTTTGTAGAAAACATTAATTTTAAGATGTGGAAAAAGAAAGAAAAGTGCTGCTTGATTTTTGGCTCGGTTTTTTCTTAGCTGAATCGAAGTTGAGTGAAAACTTGTTACCTACTGATGGCATGTGACACTTAAAACAACTTAAAACAACTTAAAACTTGATTTTTAGATTTAGTTTTGACATATTGTCAAAACGTGTTTGCTCTGGTCATTTCAAATGAACTGAACTGACCCCCCTGAAATATAGTGGTGATTTTTTTCCCAAGCGGTCGTTTGTGGGAGCGAGAGTGTGTGTATCAGCATGCATGTCGACGCATAAATAACAGTTTGTGTGCATAAACACTCAAGCACACATCTTTCACAATGCCATCTTTGTTGAGCATGCGGCATACTGGAGTGTGTGTGTGTGTGTGTGTGTCTGTTAACAAGCACACACTGAAGGGGTTATTGTGAGCAAAAATCCAACTAGGACCCACAAAGTTGACCTTTTCATTGCCTCCAGAATTACGAGTCCCTCACTGCAGTTTGGGAATAAAATTGCTTCGTGTGTTGTGCTTCAAACACACATCGTTTCACTTGGGTCCAATCAGTGCCGTCTTCTGTGGGTTTTGAGACACTTGCTGAAATTTTCAGCTCATGATATTTTCATGTGTGCACAAAAAGCTTTTTATAACAATGAAATAAAGTAAAAATGTATTACTTGTGGTTATATTTGAGGTTTTTTTTTATTTGATTTATAAACTGGGTGGTTTCGAATGCAGACCCTTATTCATTGTTAACCTTAACCACACACACTCAGAGCACAGAGCTGCTGGTCTCTGGGGAGCAATTAGGGCCAGAGGTGCTCTGCAACATTCAAATCTTGAGTTTGTCCTTCTGAGGCTCCACTGGCCTGTGTGTCACATTGTCGGAGCAACATTGGAGTGTGAAAAAAAAAACACTGTAGAGGTTTGTCTTCAGGTTTATTGGGACTTTTGAAATGACAAGGGTGCAATGGGAGGAATGCAAGTGAAGCAACCGAGCTGTTATTATCTTCCTCATCACTGGCAGTCCGCAGTGATCACCTGTCTGGTCTTGTCCATTGGAATTTTAATCTTTTCTGAACCATTCATCCTGCTTTCTCTATTTACCCATTGCAAAAAAAGTCAAGCATGTGTTTTGTAGGAGTTTTTGAACATTAATTTGTCTCATTTTTTAATTTAAAACACAGGGGACAATGCATTCTTAGCTGGCTTTCATATAACTGTTCAAATTTTTGACAGTTCGTTTGGCTTTCTGAACACTCTTCTTTTCAAATGCTAATACACTTCCTTGTGATGTTGCAGCGTTTAATTTATGGCCTTATGAGACATGTGTATCTTCTGTTTTTAGGTTTAAGGGAGTTTGTGTCCACGAGGGCCAGCTGCACGCCTTGACAGAGGTAGGACAACATGTACACAAACACACACTTGGTTTTTTTTCCACATTGAAACTTCTGTACAAAATAATATATGGGTTCAGCTAAACAAGAGATGGAGTCCTGCTGCACTTAAGTTCTAGTACATCTTCTGATGACAGGCGAGTGTCTTTTTGTTTAAGGTCTGACTATTTTCAGGTGAACATCACGTCACCCATGAGCTTAGCACAGTGGCACACAGGCCTGTAATTGTGGAAAAGGCAAAGAACTGAATGTGCTTTGCTCTGCTTATCGCTTCAGCTTT
Organism: Malacoctenus gilli; assembly: GCA_032164315.1. Taxonomy (NCBI): domain Eukaryota; kingdom Metazoa; phylum Chordata; class Actinopteri; order Blenniiformes; family Labrisomidae; genus Malacoctenus; species Malacoctenus gilli. The sequence goes on from JASSRZ010000042.1 coordinate 16,544,422, forward strand.
GAGTCAGCGTAAGAGAGCGAGCGAGGAGAGTCTAATCCAGGCATTTCATAAAATTTACAAATGATATCACGGGCATTGAAAACAGTCAAAGTGGGCAGTTTTCACAGAGCTTATTTTGATTCTGACTATTGAATAAAAAGGAGCTCATGACCAAAAAGTGTTGCAACAATTGCATTTTTATTGTGAAAATCATGACTCAGTGACACAGCTTGTTGATATTGGCGCCATGATGAAAACATTTTGTACATCTGGAAGAGGAATAATTACCACAATGCAGCTTTTACACAATCGTTCCTCTGAAGTCGCCCGAATAGATGAAAACGCTTCATTTCATTCCAGGTTGATGCGCCATGACAAGCATTTGTTGCACTCTTTTTGAACTCATCAGGTGTTGGCAAGACTTTTCTCAGTTTCATGTGGAGACTTGAACTGTCTCAGGGCAGAAGCTGCACAGTTGGTTTGTACCATTTAAAGTTTTGAAGAAACATAAAAAAAAACCTGGTACATTGTTTGGTATCCGACAAGTTAGAGTTCAGGGACGTCTGTATACAAACCAAAGTCACTGAAAGTCATTAAAGTTCTGGTTTCCTGCTCCAACGTTTTAACTCCACAGGGAAAGAAAGAATTTCCAAAATAACTGATTTTTTTAATGTATTTCCGACACAGTGTTGTATATCCATACACAGTATTTTCACACATAAGTTCCAACAGTTCACCCTAAATTTCATCTTTGTCAACTGTTGTGGATCTCGCATGCGACAGACATAGACATATGTATATTTTGGTAACACCGTCTCAGAAGAAAGCATCTACTGTTGAAGATGCCCGCAGACTCACACACATGTTCTTGATTACATCGTCGTGCTGCACAGTGAATGTGCTCATTGTAGCCTCAACAAAGACAGAAACCACTGTGCTGCAGCCGCATAATCGAAGACATCTCTTCCAAAGATATCAGACCTTTACACACGTAGACACATGAACAAACAAATTAAACAGCCCGAGCGTTGTAAAACACACATGTGAATATACATCAGTCTACACTGTGGTAGGTCTTGTTTTTCTGCCCCTGCGTAAACAGATCCTGTTGTGTCGTGTCAGGACCAGGCTGAATGCTCTGACCCTGGTAGCAGCCTGGTGGTGTTTTGTTACCTGACCCTCACTACGATGCTGTGCTGAGATGAAGCGGGGAGTGAAATCACTGCTTGGCCCCAACCTCCCTCCGTAAACTCACTGCCTCACACATAGACGGTCACATTAAACTCTTAAGTACTGTGAAACATGCAAAAGTTGTGACGTATATTGGCTTCTCAGCTAAAACTGTCACGTTTTGGTAAATGATGGTAATAAACAGTCACAGTTGCTAATAAGGTCACAGTGTTGTGTCATGCCTGTCACTGTTTAGCATCCCATTAATAAAGATTAAAATTTGTTTTAGAAAGACTCTCTTAACGTTCAGGTATCCAATACATTTTTGGGCCGAACAACTGCACGCGTTAAGTCGAAGGATATCTTGTATGATAAAACTGAAGCTTGAAGGAGCGTCAACAAATGCTTTCACCTGAGTTCCTCTTCTTTGAAAACTTTCAAAGATGATGTTCTCGTGCTGATTTAAAAGAAAATGTTGGTGCAATCACAACGTGGACTCGCGATAGATCATGACCCATAGCAGGATAATCCTGCTGTCTGACGCTGCTCCCAGCAGAGAACACAGATTCTTTGTTTGAGTCCCTCTCCATTTTTTTTTTTTACCTGAAGCGCAAAACAATGCTTGAGGGCAACTTTTACAGCCTTTTTGGACATCTGCATGTTACATCGTCGTGGTGATGTATGTTCCTTCTTGGCCGAACATGTCCTTTGTTGAGACTGCAATATGTCAAAAACTCCGCTAATAGGATCATGCAAATTCTAGGAAAATCACAACGGCTGAATAAAGGCTTTTCGTACTTCCAACTCAACGGCTTTGCCCCACGCTACATTTACAACGATTTGATTCTACTTTGAAATAAATTGCTGCAACTCTGGCATTAACGAGTCTGCTCTACGTTTTGTTTGAACGCTTTGGCTCCGCCCTTTGACGTTTTAAACAGCCTGTCTCCACCCTTCAAAAGACCAGACTCAACACCTGTCGCGATTAAAATGCTTTAGCTCCGCCCAATCACAATTAAAATGCTTTGGCTCTGCCCTGTCACGTGTAAAACACTTTGGCTCCACCCCTGTAATGTTTAATATGTGTTGGCTCTGACCCAATGAAATGTGGCTCATAATTAGATAACTGCTTCTGTAAAACTCCAGTGAGGGTATTTTTATGAGTGTTTTGATGAGGTCAAAATCGCAAAATGTTAATTGAGATACATACGAGAGATTTGCATTTACAGGTGAAAATCAAGAACTTCTTTGCAGCATTATTGATGTGTTGGATGAAAATAACTCGCAACAAAAACAAACAATTCAGAAGTTTTTGTCAAATCACTTCAGAGAGACTCTATCAGAATTGTTCAGTTGTGTGATGAATCAGAGACCCCCTCTCTTCGCTGTGGTCCCCACCCCCACTCTGTTCTACTTCTGAGCCTGTCTGTCAAACCAATAACCAGAGCTGAACCAGACCACCCCTTTATCCCATCTCAGCTCTCCCTCTCGAGTTAACCTCTGTTGTTCATGACGTGTGACACGGGATTAGAGTGATTGTGTGTTTGCATGCTGGAAGAGAGGTCAGGCCAGTTCTTGTGGATCAAGGCTGACAGACAAAGTGAGGGACCCTGAATACTCTTAAAACCCGCTCCTTCAGACTCACGGCTGTCCGCTCTTTCGCCAATGTGAAAGCTGCACGGCCTCAGGAAGCTGGATGCTCAGTGTGACAGCCAGCGAAGCAGGCTGCAGGCCAGGTTTGGTGTAGACAGTTGGTCAATACATCAGCGAGCCAAGCTGGCTGCCTGTAATTTCAACAACCAATCATTGAGTCACGCCACAGTCTGTTGGAGAAGCAGTAGGTGTGGATAATGTTTGCCGAGTTAGTCCGTACCTCCGTGTGGCATGTTTTAAAAAGTACAAGAAGGACTGAAACGGCACACCTGTTGTGATTTACCGCTCTTGGCATCAACGATGTGTCATGTTGCTATGATGGAGCGTTCTCACTCATTCAGTTCTCCTTAGAGTCAGTCGATACCTCACCGGCTCTCCTAGTCAGAGTAATACATTCTGGTTTTCAGAGCACAGCAATGCAGTTCCTGGTTCTCAGTCACTTGTTTATTGTACAATTTGCAGCAATTGAATTGCCATCTATTTTTTTTTAGCTTGCATGCAAGTATTCCAGTCTAAAGTCAAAAGGTCCCCTCAGAGCCAAATCTGACAGCCTCTCCATGTTCACCATAAAAAAATCTGAGTATTCACAAATATTAGTTGCTGGTTTGCAGCAACTTAATGGGTTTTTTTTTCAACATTCCAATGTCCATTTCCCCTCAAATGTTTTTAATTCAAAGAAAATTGCAAGTTTTTACATTTTTTGTGGAGTTAAATCAAATTTTTCTCAGTTTCTTCTCACTGCAATACTTGTTTCTAATCTGTTTGAGTTCTACAGATTCATACACACATTTTTTTTGCATGATTCAAATCACCTGTTAAAGCGGCTCTTCTACTTTCTGCAGTACATCAATGGTGGAAACCTGGAGCAGCTACTGGACAGCAACAAACCCCTGAGCTGGCCCACCCGGGTGAAACTGGCCTGTGACATTGCCAGCGGTCTGGCCTACTTGCACTGCAAAGGCATATTCCACCGGGACCTCACCTCCAAGGTGAATGAAATCGAATGAAAAGAGGAGAAACCTTAGCTGAAAGCACAGTTGCAGGTCAAAATAAAGCTCATTATAATGTGGAGTGCAAGTCTTCAGTACAGAACCAAAAGCAGAAAGAATTTTGTCACTTGTTTCTTGTTAAGACTCTCCAAAAAGTAATGTCTTCTTATGACTTGATATGAGAAAACACTCTATCTCACTCTCACTATTTATCGGAATAACATATCATCAAGTGTCCTTGGCATCCCCTCGATGAACAGAACTACTCTTTTATGACTCTTTTATTTCGGGACCTGCTGACCCCCCTGCGAAGGCAACTTGTCAGGGTCGCGTGTGATATTCTGCACCAAGCAGCTTCTAGTTTTCCGGCTTGTACCAGAGCCATGTTGGCACTGTGAAGGGAAAAGGGATGCCATGTACCTCGCTGTAAAAACACGATTTACTACCTGTTGCGTGGAGAAGAATAGCGACAGAAGACAGTAATTCCAGCGAGAAATATTCAAATGACAGCGATCGAACTAAAGAAAAAACAACACGAATGTGTCTCACTCTCGTGTCACAAGTTGCCAATTAGGCAGACGTGTATAAATAAACGGTGAGTGAATTGAGCAACACTCTTCAGCTCAGCTGCAACTTCCAAATGTCACTGCTGCTCCCAACAGGAGTGTTTAGAGTTAAAGAGGACAAGACCAGCGACCTGTAAATTGTAACCTAATGTAAACTGCACTGACAGTAGAGTCGAGTTCAAACAGGAAGTAGAGTGTTGGGTTGTTTTTGCCAGGTCACAAAATATTTTGGATCTTTTTCAATCCTTCGGTGTTGCAACTTCCTGAAGTGAGTTTGTGTGTGTGTGTGTGTGTGTGTGTGTGTGTGTGTGTGTGTGTGTGTGTGTGTGTGTGTGTGTGTGTGTG
>JASSRZ010000042.1:16549768-16571513 GCA_032164315.1 Malacoctenus gilli
TGTGTGTGTGTGTGTGTGTGTGTGTGTGTGTGTGTGTGTGTGTGTGTGTGTGTGTGTGTGTGTGTGTGTGTGGATGGTCTTCTGCTTTTACAGAACTGCCTGATCAAATGTGACGACAACAGCTACACAGCAGTGGTGGGAGACTTTGGCCTGGCAGAAAAAATCCCCACCAACGCGTAAGGAGTCTCTGCTTCTTTATTTACAAACTTACACTCATGCCTGAGCTATGTCAGATAAAAACAACCAAAATTCAACTTCTCGAACATTTTGTTCGCCCATTTTTGCTACCTGTCGGCATTGTAGTCACAATCTGGCTTGTTTTCACTGAACCTCATGTGGCTTCAGTGTTTATCACCATGACGTCCCCCCCAATGAGAGCTTTGGTCTCTGCTCCACCTTATCTTTTGGTGTTTAGTGACGCATTTTCCGTTTGAGTCACAGTTTTCTCGGTAACCTTGTGCTGTTTGCCGCTACCAATGATGTAATCGAGCTCTTAAACTACGTGAATATCAGTGGTGAAAGGGTTGCTGTGCAAAATCAAATGACAGATTTTGTTGTGAGAAAGCGAGCTACATACCAAGAACAACCATCAGAGAGGTGGTTCAAACTAAAAGGGTCCAAAGACTGTAGTTCTTTACCGATCCTTCTGATATTTCACATGCACATTAGCACTGGTTAGAAGACAAAGTCCACTGACTCTGGTCGAGTTCCATAAGATTTTTCTAATTGTGCTAATTCTGTACTTAAAAAAACAAACCTGGCTGGAGGGCGCATGACCTTTCAAGTTAATTTTATACTCTTCACAGAGAGTCAGGTCAGGCTTTAAGAAGAAAGCTCATGAGTCATCTCAAAGTTGCAACACTTATAAATCATTTCTTCTAACTTCTCCTTTTCAGTCGCTTGTTGCATTCACACACTTGTTCTGTGGTTGTTGTTGTTGTTGTAAATAGAGCTGAGAGAGAGAAGCTTTCAGTGGTCGGTTCTCCTTTCTGGATGGCTCCAGAGGTGCTGAGAGATGAAGTCTACAATGAGAAGGTAAAGTCATGCACCAGTACCCTCTGATGTTGCGTAGAAAAGTAACACAAAAGTGGGGCCATCACCTCATATTGAATAGTAGAGAAACCCTGTCATAAAACAAACCTACTGGACAAAAATCAGACATTCGAGTGTCTCAATTAATCATTTGTTTTTCCGTCTCCTAATGATCCAAACAAGTTTGTATATTGATCATCAGATGAAGTACCGATGTGCCGTCTTTCTGTGTGTTTTGTGTGTCTGTTTTCAGGCTGATGTGTTCTCTTATGGAATAATCCTGTGTGAAATCATTGCAAGGATCCAGGCTGACCCAGACATTCTTCCTCGCACAGAGGTGAGTGCTCCTCCTCCCCTCTCCTCCTTTCCACTGTGCCACCTTGTAATCATCAGCCTTCGCACATGTTTGGACTGTACACAGAGCGATTATGTCGATATACCATAATTTTCACCCTGTTGCTCAACCAACTGACTCACAGGCAACTGTCAAGGAGCAGTGAGAAGTTTTCCAAAACAGTTTTTGCAAAGAAAGAACATGTAGGAATATTTACTGGCAATTCTTCCCCTTCGTGAGCTCGTTCTGTAAATTTCCAAGAGGCCAATTATTATTTTTCACATATGTGAAGGTGTGAATCACGAGTGCAGGAATAAACGGTAACTATAGTACACGTGGATTGCTGAGGTTTGCTTTTGCTCTGGTTTGCAGGTACAATCACGCCTTCTTTAACTGCCTTTATGTGCAACAACCTGAAAGATGAACTCACACACTATTCTGTCCCGCACAGGCTGTCAGGTTCAAAATCAGGACTTATCAACTCCTTGCTGTGTTGAATTTTGTATGACGTCAATAACAATGACTGACAGTCACAATTATTTGGCCAAATACATCGGTTGCTCCCCAATTTTCCTTTCCCGGGGACACAACGGACTCCTGCTGAGAACCTTTCTTTGGTTTTGAGCCTGTCAAAAATTACAGTGAAGTCAGTCACTGGCAGAAACACACTCGAGCACCAAACGATAGACGTTAGAGCCTATGAAATAAAGGCAACTGTCGGCTCTCTCGGTCTGCTCAAGATTCATAAAGAGTGTTGAATGTGTTTCTCTAAGTATAAAAAGTCTGATGTTGACGACTTGAAGGCAAGGGAGGTCCCTTGTGATGTCTGTCACCCACCAATGATGGTGCTGGATCCCCGGTTTGATGCCAGTGTAATATGCATCTTTACACCTGAGTGAATCCTGAATAAGTCCAGTGGTGGAATCGTTTCTCAGTTTGCATCTAGAAAACCTGAAGAAAATCTGCGATTGTGTCATATTGGATAAAGAAGAAGTAGTTTCGTATTTGTTTTATGTCAATTGTTGAGCTTTCTCTCAGCACATTTCAAATGTGTCCCCACCTCGACAGAACTTCGGCCTGGACTATCACACCTTCCAGCACATGGTGGGAGACTGTCCCCCCGACTTCCTGCAGCTGGCCTTCAACTGCTGCAACGTGAGTTTTCCTCGCAATTGTTCAGGTCATCTCTGCGTGTTTGTGAGTTAGGAGTCGATGTTGTTCACTATTTTTTGACAGCCCCTATTAACTGCTCAAAAATGTGTCGCTGCCAAACGGCAGCAGGAGTTTTGAGGCAACCAGTAAAGTTGATGCACAATGTTCAGCGTCCCATGTGCCACTCTAAACTTGATTTTCCTCCACCCCCCCTCCCTTCTTTTTTAAATGTTTCATTTTTAATTTATTGAGTAACTTTTATTCCCTTGATCACAGAAAAGGAGCAATCTGATTATCGGAATAATCAGATTTAGCTTAACATCCAGGGGGTGCTCTATTTTCTGAAAGCTGGATAAGCCACAGCAAAGAGCTTCTTAGTACTCACACAATGATTTGTTGTTAAATGCACAACTGAGGACGGAGTGAAATAAACCCAAAGACATTTAAACTTCAAACTCAGACATTTCCAATCGCTGTTTGCTGCTTCAGCATTTCCTTCAGTCACATCCTCACTGGACTGTGGCTCGTCTGCCGTGACGTTAATTACAACCACCGTCCATAAGCGCATTAAGGGTTTTGGAGCACCCTGCTGTTTGATCCTATATTGGCTTCTTTCATCCCCTTCTCATCCTGCTCTGTCGTCTCGCTTTTATCATCCTTGTCTCCTCTTTCCTTCCTGCCAGTCTGGGCGTTTTTTTTCTAACCAAGTCGAAACTTTCCAATCAAATGTGTCGGCAATTAGTGTTTATAACCTGACTTAGTGTGAGCACGTCAGCTCAGCCCCGTTTGTTTAAATTATTTGACTGAGGATTTCTTACTGCAACATGTTTTACAAGGACCTTTTTAGATTCAAAGTAATAAAAGTAGTATTTGCAGTTCTTTTTATCTTCCACAATGATCTTAGTCACAGATGATACTCTCTCACTCCCTCTGCTTTTTCTATTTTTCCTCTCTTCTCAGATGGATCCTAAACTCCGTCCGTCCTTCCCGGACATTGTCAGGCACCTGGAGGAGATACTCGCACGCCTGAAAATCGAAGAGATGGAACACGAGTGTGTCCCGCTCGCCGGAGAGAACGACAAGAAGCCCAAAGGTAGCTGCACTGTGCGCTCACATGGTGTCAGAACAAAGCCACATCTCTTTGTTTTCCACATGAAGATGTTCACGCTCTCCTGGAGGCTTCCCAACACAAATCAGTTTATTGTCCTTCACTTACTGTCAAAGATGTACTGCACTGTCCTCAGAACATAAATGTTTGTTAGTTGTTTCGCTGCTAATTTGGTTGCCGGTCTAGCCACCTGCTTGTCTGACCGTCACAGAGTCAAGATGTTTTTATTTCGACGAACCACGCTGATACTTTTATCTCAGTGTTTGTTCTCCTTGGTGTTTTTTTTCTCGTAAGCCTGAGCACCGCTTACAGAGGATGCAGAGTACTGTCAGAGCCTGTTGACAGAAGAAATAAATCTTACGTGGCTCTTATTTTGAAGGAAACATGGCCTGAACCTGACAGCCATAAGCTCCTTCCCTCCCCCTACCATCCTCCCCTCTCCGTCTCCACCCACCTCCTTCATCTCGCTGCTGATAACATCAACATTTCCTGAGACTTGGATCAGTGTCATTGTAGAAAATATTTATGTTGCATAAGCTGAACATTTTCACTGAATGTGTTTTTTGGGGTTTTTTTGTCCTCTGGAGGAAATTACTCAGAAATTGCCATGTTGGATTTTGTAGTTTAAATTTCAGAATTAAATTTTTTGTGTTGAGCTCTCAACCAGTTCATTCAAAGTAAACATGTTAACAAATGAAGGTAGTTCTTGTAATAAAGGATCCAAAAATAAGAAATAAAAAAAACACTAAGAATTAAAAAGCAACCTCTGAAAGTCCTGAATGACTGTATCCAAAAATCACAGGGTAAGTGTGCTCCCATAATGTGTTATTTTACCATAAAAATACAGTGAACCTTTTAATATATGTGTACATATATCCAAACACACTTTGGATCACTCACGATTCACACATTTTCAAACGATAATATAAGAAGAAATAAAACCTTTTACAATGAACCTTGGTTCTTTGATTGTTAGAAGGATCAAGTATCACAGTTGTGAAAAATTAGGCTTCAGCAAACCAAAATGTGAAACAAACTGCAGGTCCTTTCATCAGAAAGGAATCAGAGCGCAGGCTTTCAGAGAGATCGTCCAAGTTTGTCCTCAGAGAATTGAACCCAAGACACCATCTAGTGGTTGGACGGGAATCAGACTTCATCTTCAGTGACACTGTCATAAAGTCAAAGTCAGGCAAGTTTGGTTTGGATTTGATGTCGACGTACATTTTTGTTCGATGGTCACTAAATGCTCGTGTTCTCCGTTCAAGGTGAGAAGATCCAGGGCTTCAAGCGACTCAATCCTCTCAGTTTCCAGAACGATAAAATCCCGCCCAAATCTCCACGTCCCAGGCGAAACATCTGGCTGAGCCGCAGCCAGTCAGACATTTTTTCCTGCAAGCCGGGCCGCAAAGTCAACGTCCAGGACCCTTACTACAACCCCCCCATCATCCAGAGAGCCTCCAAAGCTCGCAAGATCAATCCCTTCACAGCGCGAGAGGACCTGTGCGGGGGCAAGATCAAGTTTTACGACGTCCCCAGCAAGTCTGTCTTCTCGCTGGTGTTTGACCTCCACTCACCGCCGGGCAGCGCCTTCACCAACCAGCCGCCCGCTCACGGACCTGGAGGAGGCCAGCAGGAGGCGTCCTACTCCTGGCAGCAGCTGCCTGGAAGACAGTGTCACTCCGTACCGGTGTCCCCGCAGCTCCCCCGCTCGGAGCTCTTCCAACTGGCCGCTGCTGTGAGCTCCACGAACAACGGTTCTGTCCCCTCAAACTCCACTCAGCTGTCCACGACTCTCCCAGGTGAGAAAGTAACGAGGTGGCTTTTCGTTTGTGTGCCGATTCAATGAATCTCGGCTTTTTGTGTCCAACGTGTTTTCTGCTTTCGTCTATGGTCAGCTGGGATCAGCTCCAGCACTCTGCATCTATCTGTGGGGAAAAGATGTCTGGATGGAGCGATGGATTTAGGCTTCTCTAATGTTTCCTCTTCTTTTTCCTCCCAGTGACAAACTCCAAGTGTGACACAGGCCAGACGGGTAATGATGCCCGACAGAGGGCCACTCTGAGCGGCTGGGCCAAGAAATACATCGTAGTGGAGATCCCCCCTTACTGCAGGCAGAGAGGAGGGGAAGACGAGGACGAGGAAGACGAGGACGAGGGGACGAAGGAGGGAACTGAGGACGATGTGTTTGGGCAGAGCTGGTCTCCGATGGTCCCCAGCAGCGAGAGGGACATTGGAGAGACGATGGACTGCACCAGCAGCCTGGAGGAAGAGGAGGGACGAGAGGGGGGGACAGTGTAACGCGGATCGCCGCCGCGGGGTGGTGATGGAAAAGACGAGGTAGTTTCAGACTTGAGAGGATTTTGGACTCCAGCAAATGAGGACACGCAGGGGGTGCAGGTGGCAACTCATGTATTGAACACATTTCACAGATTTAAAGAGACACTTGATTTTGAATCTTTCAAGTCAAAGTATCACCTGTTTGGTTAGTCCAGCACACCTGATTCAGACGGAGAGAACTACTTTTCAGCGCTCTCCCAGATTAGCACAAATAGCTTCCATTAACTCGGTGGACACTGTGCACAGAGATTATTTTTCTGAAGAAGTTGTTTATATTTAATACTCTGAGATGTAGATGTTTTTCTTCTCTCTTCAAAGGTTTCTTATTGTTCGCGCCTCGTCTGTGATGAGGTGAAGATCCCTTTTTGTTGACTTTGAACAGTTTTTCGTTGCTCTTGAGAGAAACGGTAACGTACCATGAAAAAAGCCACTTTTTTCTGACACTGAGCGGATAAAATTTGATTGCTGTGCCTGAAAACAAACCCTCGAAACTAAAAAACATTCGGCAAAGTCCTCGCTCTTCCTCTCCATCCCGATCACTGTGGTTCAGGATGTTGTGCAGTTCATTCCGTTCATTTATTGATAAGCTGACGCGAGACGAGATCTGTCCCGTCATCCCGCCACCCCTTGACCAGCTCCCAGGGGAGCTGGAGCGCTTTATTGGCTGTAATCTATATTTCCATCTCAGAAATCAAGCCACCAAAACAGTCTGTCGTCTCTGTTAACAAGACTGATGAAATGCCGCAAACGTCCAACAGCGTTTGGAAACATTGATTACGTCGGAAGCGCTCGAAGTGCGACCCCGTCTGAACGCCGCCGCGGGCCCGGCCGCTCTCCAGTCGATTCCTTTCCAGGCTTTATCGCGCCGATGATCGAGCCCGATGAGCTGTGGCGGGATTGCAACGACAAACTCGTGGTTCACGTGAGAAGCGATGCGTTTAGGAGTTCGTTCAAGAAAGCTTTGTTGAGTGGAGACGGCACGGTTTGTTTCAGAGGGGACGAAGAGAAACGGCATACACTTCTTTATTCCTTTAATTTAAGAAGCCCTGATCTTTATGAAGATTGTGTGTAAACGTAAAGCAGCTGTAAAGTCCACAGATGATCAGTATTCAATGAATGCAGCTCTTCTTCATCAGCTGTTAATGTGGCGCTGCAGTCCGGTTCAGTGCGACTTCCTCTGACAGGTTGAATTGGTGGGTGGGATCGATCTGCGGCGTCATTGAGCGACCGTCTGCTCGCATCGTCAGAGCGGCGGCGTGACAACAGCTTCCTGCGGTCAGACTTCAAGACTCGTTAAATCGGATTCGTGTTGCTCAAAATGAGCTCCAGTTCGTCTCGGCGCTGCTGAACTCATCCCCAACACAAGCTCAAGCATGCCGGTGCAGTGATTATATGTACATGACGCACTCGCTTTGCGTTACATTTCTATGCAACTTTCATCACACTGTTTAACAGGATAAAGGATCTAATTTGATTTATTTATGAGAAGCAATGACACGTCTTACCTTTGTACATTTATGTAAAAAGTTTGTGTTACCTGCCTACAGACCCAGATGTGTTTTTTTTTTCGGATTGAATAACAAAGCTTCCCTGAATTTCCGCCGAGTTTCTCGCTTTTCTCCCTCAGCCTGACGCCTCACAGCTTCGTCAGGTACATTTAAGATGGTCACACTTTGTGTTTGGAATGAACATTCCTGAGCATGGAAGATAGATGTGAACTCTTCTTCCCACAGGCCTCAGCTTCTAAAGGTTCATCAGTCTCCCAGTATTATGTGCGTGACACAACGGATTCTCTGCTGCCTTTACATCAGTTGCATTTGCAGGATGAAAACTTACATTAGACTTTCTTTTTTCTTAATAATTTAAACATTATTGATTTATTCTGATTTAAAGAGGAGAAAGGAAATTAAAAACAACTTTGCACAAAGTCATTTATTGTTAAGAATTTTACATACGTACGTTTGGAATAACACCAATAAAACGTAGCCGTATAATAAGTCACCTTCAAACTGACCTGTTCAATACTAATAACAACAATGCAGTTTATGTCTTGGACACTTATGTTGACAAGTTGACCCTCGAAGCGCTCCCATTCCATACATTATTCTTTCATCGTCTCACTGGCGGTAGTGGCGAGCGGCATGAGTAACCACGGCTGCCCCGGGGCAGACGGACGGAGGCGTGGCTGCCATTCTGCGCCTACAGTCCATCCGTTTGAAACCACTTGGGGCCTGCTCTCCGAACTGAGCGACTGCAGATAAAGTGATGGAGAGATGATAGATGGAAAAGCAGACGGGCCTGACGTGAAGGCGTCTTGATACTTTGACCTCATAAACTGCCCTAATGTACGGTTTTCTGGTGGGACTTGAGGCTGGAACGCTGCGTGAAGCACTTCCCGCACATGGAGCACTCGTAGGGCTTCTCGCCGCTGTGCACCACGGCGTGTCGGATGAGGTTGCACTGCTTGGTGAAGCTGCGGCCGCACTGCGCGCAGCTGAACGGCTTCTCGCCGGTGTGACTCCTCAGGTGCTCCTTGAGCTGACTGAACCTCATGAAGCTTTTGTCACAGTACGTGCAGCCGAAGCGCTTCTCGCCCGGCCCGGGCCTCCAGGGCGTCCTCATCCTCCTGGCCAGGCTAAAGGTGGGGCGGCTGTGGCCGTAGGACGAGGCGGCGGCGCTCGGAGTCGTCATGTCCTCGTTCGGGCTCCTCGTGTGGTAATCATACAGTTGTTGGGGAATTAAACTGGGACTGGTGGCATTGATCTGGGACAACGCCCCATGTCCCTCCTCTGGCTGTGGCCTCTTGCACCCAAACGTCCTGGCCCGCCGTTTCACGCGAGCCGCGCTCATCAACACGGACTGCGACTTCCCAACTGAGTGAACTCTGACGCCCGTGTCCTCCAAAAGCAAACTGCTGTGTGGGGAAAACGCTGTGGGAGTCTGCTCGAAGCGCTGCTCGGCATAGGACACGCTGGCACCGCCCGTCTCCCTGCACAGACCGCCCATCCACAGCTGAGCGTCAACCTTGTCCATCATCGCTGCGCGGCTTGAGACGTGAGGCGCCGCATTCTCGTCGGGCTCGTCCTCCTCCAGCTTCACGGTAAGCTCCGTCTCGTGAGGGATCATGTTCGGCCGCTGGTCGGGGAAACTGTCGAAGCCCCCCGCTGGGGACAGCAGAGCTCCAGGGTCGACGGGGTTTTCCGCTGACGGGTAACCGTCTGTGAACCCGTCCGTCCGGGCGGCTGGCGGGGCCTCGAAACCTGACAGCCGCTCGGCTTCGGACACTAAGGAGAGCAGAGAAATTCAGATAATAACCATTCTTGTCCAATCCAAGAATGAGGGCAAAGAAGTCATCCCTTCAAGCATCGAGACATCTGCTGTTCAGACTGGTGGGTTGGCTGACACTCACTCAGTCTGTCCTCGGCTTCGTTGTCCTCCTCTGAACACTCTTCTTTGATCAGAATGGGCCCCTCTTCAGTCGCTGCCTCTGGGTCCCCACACTGGAACAACAGGCGCTATGTTACTACCAACTTACAACAGGCCGAGGCAGCGGGGACACCCTGGACAGGGTGGTCCATCACAGTGTCAAACAGAGACACACTCACGCAGTAATATTCACCAGGCACCAATTGACTACTCTGCGATGCTTGGGGGGGGGGGGGGTAATTGGTGTTGTTACTCGTTCATACCTGTTGAGGTTCGATTGGGGTCTGCATCTGTCTGTCCCAGTCTGTGCTTTGCTTCAGCACCACTTTGACTAACGGAGAAAATTTCCCACCAGCTTGAGGATGAAACACTGAGGAGGAAAAAAACACCCAATGAACACAGGCGACAGACGAGCTTGTGTTGCCTGCTTCTTGTACACGGAAGGGGGTGGGGGGGGGGCAGTTTTGAAGATAAGCCCACCTCTCCTCCTGGCTCGGATCCGGCTCCTCCGCATCTCTGCCTCCATGCCCTCACACTTCCTCTTCAGCAGGTCGATGTCCCGCTGGCTCTGGCTCACCTCCAGACGGAGCATCGCGCAGCTCTCGTCCACCCGCCGGTTGATCTCCGCCACGGCCGCCTTGGCAAGGACCTCCATGACGGACAGCAGCTGGCTCTGGAAGCTGCAGGCCTCCATGTCGCGCTGGTTTCAGCCCCGAGTTGCAATTAAAAGAATCCGATTATGGTGCCTGTCCGTGCAGCATGCCAGTGGCTACCAGAACGGCCGCTCACGGGAACGTTTTCATCCCTCACACAAAGCGGAAGTGTGCACACTACTTCCGACAATACCGGAGCGGCTGAGGGGAGCGTTAGTTTCTTGTACTCGTACATTTTGAGCGGGCGGGCTTCTCACTTCTAAAATGTATTCACGCCACAACTTCGATAAAAATATTTTCAAATATATTTAAAAGAGACTGATGTCTTATTATTTAAGTTTTGATAGTTGTGAGGCCTTATCAGAGGGTGAAACGCGATAAAGTTTAAATGAAGTCTGCTTTCAGCAGGGGTAAATATTTGACGTCACACTTCTACCATAAAATGTGGAGCGATTGCGAACTTTATCCACAGAGGCAAAAGACACAGAGACTGGACAGGAGTGACAACTTGTTACTAAAAGGTCTTAAATTTAAAAGTAGTATCTGATATTTAGTTTTGGAAGAAATGGCTGAAAACTTTATTATTTGAAAACTTCCCAAATCAGTGGATGGTATGTTCCACGATATGTTGCTTTTATTGTTCTTTATTTAGCTGAATCAAGCAAGAAACGCAACGAGGGGTCAAAAAATATTATGCTTTAACTTTTTTTGAGATCTTAATTTGACAAAGTGGCATACTGATTATGTACCCCTGACAATATGTGACCCACATCAAATTTCAAAATCTTTCATTTTTTCTGAAATAATTTTTACTCTTGGTCATCTTCATGAGTGTTCAAGAGCAGTTGAAGAAGAATTCAACTTATGGAGCCTGACACCCAAAGATCACAGTGGAATTGAAACAGGGCCTTTGAGCTTCAGACTAACACTCTGCCACTGAGCAGGAACAGTTGAACAAGAGCTGCCCTTCAGGGATTCTGCTGAAATGGGGTCAACCCTGGAATTGAACCAGAGACCTCATGCTACTTTGAACCACACTCTCACGCTGAGCTATTTGTCCTGCAATTTGCTGGTTTTGTTAAATCTAGCCGAGGGTTCCAAATTGAGTTGTGGTAATAGTTCAGGAGCAGTTGAAAAAAGAATCCACTTAGGGAGCCTGGGAGCTAAATATCACACTGAAATTGAACCAGGGAACTCTTGAACTTCAGAACAACACTCTCCAACTCAGTTATTTCTCCTGTGAGGTGCTGAAGGGGTTTTGTGAAATTTAGCATAGGTTTTTCGGTTTGAGTTGGGGTGAGGGTTCACGAGCAGTTGAAAAAAAAATCCAATTAGGGAGACTGGAAGCCAAAGATCACACTGGAATTAAATCAGGGACGTTTCAATTCCACTTTCAGTGTGTTTTAGCTTTGCTTTCTCAGCTGCATTTTTGTGGTACTGCTGTGGAACCAACAGGGGTCAAAATGGTCTTTCTTTGTCTGACAGATGTGCCTCTTTAGACCGTAGATACATGAAACACAGGCTGGGCAGAGAGAACAAAGCAGCTAATGGGGAAATAGATGCACTTATGAGATACAATGAACTGATTTCCCTACTCAGTCAGCAGAGGCGGACAAATAGGCCACATGTAGAGAGAAAGCACACGAGAAGGAGAAACACTCAGGAAGTTAACAGGGGAAGTTTAGTGGTTTCTTGCGTCATCGTTTTATGCTGCTACTTTTGTGTCGATGCAGAGTGAAGGTAGGAACCACTGTTGTATACTTTTTCACTTGCTTGTTTTCCCCCACATTTCTATGTTTTAACTCTTTCCAAAAAGTGGTAAGGGCAGAGGGCTGGCAGGTAAAGCGGTAGCAGCAGCAGGTGTCAGGAAGATGGAGAGGGTGGGTGTCGAGTTTTGAACGTTTCGAGCAGTTTGTACGCTCAGGCTTCAGCAGCTTTTTGACTTCCGCTGCAGTGAGAACAGGGCTGCGACGGCCACGACATGCGGTGGGGAGGACCGACTGGGCCTGTACTGAACTCGTTCCTCAGGTAGGAGCCGAGATTGGAGGCTTCGGCGGGTCCAGCGGCTCGGAAGAACATTGCGGCTTGACTGGAGTGCCACATTTAGAGGCTCATCTCTTTGAATAGGAGAAGTGCAGCTGCAAGGGTGTGGCCTTTCATTCGAAAATAAAGTCAGTGCATCAGGGGGAAGTGGAGAGAGTCACAGACGCAGGTTGAGAATTGGTTGCCTTCCGTTCGGTTTGACAGGATGTCGTTGCCTGAAATGTAAAGCTACTGTTTGCGCGAAACAAAAACCCCTGTCGTGTCTGTTTCTGCAGAGCCGAGACATAAGAAGATAGTCCAAACCTCCCAGTTCTCGAAGACCAGATTGAATGCAAAGCAGCTCTCAAAGGAAACGACCTGCACCAGCACGATGCACTAAATCGGAGGAAACTGCAGCACCAAATCCTTCAAATCTGTGAAATGTGCAGCACCTCTGCGAAGCCAGGGTCACACTAAAGCCAAGGTGGTAGGCACATCCAGCACGGTTGGTGGATCTGTGTGCGGCAAGCGAGGCGGCGAGGGGCCGGCACGAATGTGAGGCGAAGAGATGCGGCGAGTTCGAAAAAAGGGCGGAAATAAGGAGAAGGTGTTTGGATGTGATCTGTTGGAGCACCTCACAGCCTCCAGTCAAGACAGTAAGTGAACGATCCTGCTCTAAAACGTGTTCCAACACAGTTCTCCCCTTGGCGGGTATGGCAGCACACTCCCAACATACTCCTGTGAATCTAAGTGACTGTTTAACTCTCAATATTTACGGATAATAAGTTAACGGTGCAAAGTTGCGTCAACTTGTTTATTCAGAGACGTTTAAAAGTGAACATGCAAATTCTGAGAGGCGTCCTTGGAGTGATACAGATGACGAAAACGTCATTGTTGGATTAGTTTACATATTTTCATAACAAATACTGAGATAATATGTCGAATATAAATGACGTAAACCCATAATTTTTTTCTTTCTTAAACAGAAAAAGACAAAGATGTTTAAAATTAACCGTGTCAACAAAACAGTTGTGTCAGGGTCAGGGATTAGGAGATGGATGTACGTGCCTGTAAGTTCATGCACAGGGGATGATCTGCACAGAAGAGTACGTTGTCATATGCTAGTTATGAATAAACCTAAACATCCCCTTATAAGAAAAGAATAAAAATGAAATCTAAACAATGAGATCGCAGCAAACAGTGCATTCAAGATGTAATTGTAGCTCAATCCGGCAGTTCCGCAGGTGTTGCGATGCTGCAGCGAGTTTGTGGAGCAGAACGGGATCGTGGATGGGATCTACAGGTTGTCGGGGGTGTCGTCCAACATACAGAAGCTCAGGTCAGTCGTCTTTGTGGCTGCTTCGAATGCCCCTCAAACCTGATATGCCTCAGCTGTGTTGATTTGTTTTGTTTTTTTTTATTTGTGGTGTTTTAATAAAAACCTGAAGTCAATATGTGTTTGCATTCAACCAGGAGTGAGTTTGAAAGTGACGGGAGCCCAGACCTGAACAAGGATGTGTACCTGCAGGACATCCACTGCGTCAGCTCGCTGTGCAAGGCTTATTTCAGAGAGCTGCCCAACCCTCTGCTCACATACCAGCTGTATGACAAGTTTGCTGTAAGTGAAGGAACTTGAACCAAAACTCGCTGCTCGGGCCCACTTACGGACCCTCTTGTTTTCACATCCACACCCTTCACCTCCTTCAGGCTCAATAACCCTTTTAACTGCTGCTCTGGACTCTCACAGGAGGCAGTCGCCATCCAGCTGGAGGAGGAAAGGCTGGTAAAGATCAGAGATGTGCTGAAAGAACTGTCAGCCCCACATCACAGGTGACAATATGACGACTTTGGTGCTCTCACACAGTCGACAGGATATCGGACCCAAACCCAACGCGAGAATCTTTTTTTTTTTTTCCCGTCCAATCAAAACGAGTGAATGCCTAAGAAATGATTTCAATAAGTGAAACCAAGTTTGTAGTTGCTGAAACTCGGCTTTATTGATTTTTTGACATTGTTCCATTGAGCATCTTGGTAGATGGTGATGGTGTGTCTGTGCTGCAGGACTCTGGAGTTTCTCATGCGTCACCTGGTCAAAATGGCCTCGTTTTCCTCAGAGACCAACATGCACGCCAGGAACCTGGCCATCGTCTGGGCCCCCAATCTGCTCAGGTTGGACTCGTTCAGACACCTATCAAACTGTTAAAACAGAGTTTGGAGCATCTTTCTCTCCTCTTTCGATATATCTATGACCCTTTGTCAGTCTGTTATTCACACACCTCTTGCACCATCGCTTCCTTTCTTCCTTCTTTACCTTTTTGTTTCATTCCTCATTGATTTCTTCTTTCATGGCTCCTCTCTTACTTTCATTTTTTCCAGGTCGAAGGACATTGAGACGTCTGGATTCAACGGGACAGCGGCATTCATGGAGGTCCGGGTCCAGTCCATCGTGGTGGAGTTCATCCTCACTCATGTCCCGCAGCTGTTTCCAGAAATAGGTGAAAACACACAAATATTAACACTTGGGTTTTTCAGAATGAAGCAAAAGAAAAAAACCCAAAAAACAATTCAACTCTTTAATCCCGGAGTTCCTGACCAGCATTGACACACTCCTCCCCTTGTGCCTCATTATTCCTCAACTTCCGTCTTCACTGCAGATGTGTCAAGCCAGAGAAGAAAGTCCCTCCCCTCCCCATCCGCAATGTCCAATCAGGACGAGGCTTTCACCCTACCTGTCCCCAACTTTGGAAACATCAGTCCCGGGGACGGTCCCCTCCCAATAAGACCCTACCATGCTATCATTGAAGGAACAGACAAGTGAGTACTGTATGCTGGTGACGTATGGGAACTTATGGGAACACGGGGGCATATTATGAAATATTTGAACGCATATTTCTGAATGTTTTCACCTCAGGAGGAAAGGATCGCTCAAAGGGAGGAAGTGGATGTCCATCTTTAACATTGGAGGACGATTCCATGACCAGCGCCGGAGACAAAAACACTCCTCCAAGGGTGAGTTTTTACCCACGGCAAAGTTTGCTCCCGCTGCTTCCTCTGTTCTGAGACCGAGGGATGAGGAGTGGTGGAGTGACTCAATGCACCGTCTTGGTGCACAAAGTGGTTTTACAAGACTTGTGGTTTGCCGGTGAGCTTGTGAACTTCCTCTGCAACTTTGGGATGAGTATTCCTTGTCGCTGCTTTCGACAGATAAGACACGTAAGCCTGCTGTGACGCAAACGGTTTGTTGTTTTACCTGCAGCATTTCTCTGTGATGTGATTTATAGCGCTTTTTTTTTCAGAAAAAGATAGACCTGCTCTGAGACCTGCGAGAAGCATGGACTCCCTCAGCACCCCTCCCTACACCAGTGAAGGTGCTTTTATCCTCCCAGTTAACTCCCTTTACTTGTCCAGGAACAGTGAAACTAAATTGAATGGTTTGATTTTGGGTTTCCAAAACCTTTTTGAAGAATGTACTTCCAGCAGACTCCAATAAGATACTTTTTCCAAAGAAATGTTGTTTTTTTTTGTTGCTGAAATGTCTCGTTCTGACACTTGTCCTGGGTTCCAGGCTCGAGGCATCCTGCTCAGCATCCTCGGTCTACCCACACGTCCCCCACTGCCACCCCAGCGGCCCATCCTGGCCCGGAGATCACCACACCTACCGGTGCGATAGGCGCCAGCGAATACGCCGTCACTTACCGCCGGGGAACAGGCCTGGTCAGCGGTGGCGCTGGGACCCAGGGTACCTACACCTCCCTCGATCCTGCAGGGTCAACAGCCCATGAGGCCGCGCAGTCCAGATCGCCCGGACTCTCCACCAAAGTCGGCCGGAGGGCAGCCATGCACATCACTGGGCCCACCATGGTTACCGTCCCGCTACATATCACCTCGAACCTGGCGCTGGGAGTGCTCCAAGGAGGAGGGGGCGACAGGGTCATTCACCGTGGCAGAGATAAGGAGGGAGGGGACCGGGTGGAAGGCAAAGAAGAACGTGAGAAGGCAGGGAAGAGAAAAAGCAAAGGGAGCAAAAGGAAAGCGGAAGGTGTCAGAAAGACTGAAAGCAACAAAAGCAGTTTGGAAGAGAAAAGCAGGGCCGAGGCTGAGAACAACAAGAGCGATAAGATAGCAGAAGGTGAGATTGGGGAAGAAAAAGGTGCAGGAGCAGAGGAGGAGCAAGAGGTGAAAACTGAGCAACCCCCAACGATAAGAGTTCAAAGTTCTCCTGAAGAGCAAGGACCAAAAAGCTGCTCGTCCAACACCAAAGAAGACCTCGCTGTCGATGATGACCAAGACTACATGGGTAAATCCTCCCATATCATGATCATGATCACCTTCATTCACAAAGCAGAGCAGCAAGTTTAGACCCCAATCAGTATCTTTTAGAATTCCACCTTGACATTTATTCTTAAACTTTTCCTGCAACTTGAGTTCAAATTAAAAACCCCTTCGCATAAATCAATCTGAAATGAGCTGAGACAAAGTGAAACACTGAACTCAAACTGTATTCACAGTAATGAAAGGAGTGAAGCCTGACGATCCTCACCCAGAGATGATTCAGCAAGGAGACGATGGAGTCCCAAAGGTGTCTGACTTCAACAGCTCGACCGATGTGAGTGACCCAGAGCTGTCCGGCTACGTTCAGGACAACTTCGACTTCCTGGACCAAATGGACTGCAGTGCTCTGGACCACATGGACCGCTGTGACTCCTACCAGGTGGGTGAAAGGGTCCAAATGACCTGGATGCTTCCTGATATGTGGGAACAACAGATTTGCAGAAGAGAAAAGTCAACTTTCGCATCAATTTTAAAGGCATTTAATATTTCAGTTGGCTATAAATCAATAAATCCTCGACAACCAGTAAAAATTACACAAAGCAACACTCATGATGTCATCCCAAAGATCCCAAATATACCTTTGAATGTCAGCTCGTTTTCCCTTGTGCCTGTTTGTTTAGCACTGCGATTTAAGTTCACACCACAGGATGGTGTATTGAGTCACTTAAAAATGCTGCAGAAGTTAACAGTGGTGGTTGGTTAAGTCTTTTCAACCAGTAAAAATCTGAATAAAACTCTGTTTTGTTCACTGTAACTGCCAATGAGAAAGTAAAGCCATAGGGACAGAACTTAAAGCCAGGCAGAGAATAGACTGGCACCACAGTGACTCAAAAGCACCAGCCAGTGTTCAAAAAGAGGCGTCCGTTCCTCAGCCAACAACAGTTTGACCTGCCTGACTGCTTTAGGGAGACAGAACAATTATCATGAAGCTGCCTCCTCTGCACTCTTTCTCAGGTCAACGAGTTCTCCGTTGAGCCTCCCGGTCACTCCGACGATGAGTATGAAATCATGGAGCAGGAACCGGCTTGTCTTCATCCTGCTGAGGCCCAAACGCATCCGCAGGCTGGCCCCGAAACGTGCAGCCGCGCTCAGCCTGAGCCGAAGCCACACAGGCCGCTGAGTCTCGACCTACACAGTCGACACACTAAATCCCTCAGCTTGCCTCACATGATCTCTCCCGGAGGAGCGGAGGAGTCTGCCTCAGAGGAGGAGAGCGCGGGGGACGACAGCGGCGACACCCACTCCAGTTGTGAGGAAGATGAGTTCTTTTTAGGCCATCCCGACGGACTCGAACCGGACGGACCGAACACGCAGGATGGATGCACCCCAGCACATCGCCTGCAGGGCTCTGAGGAAACAGTGAGCCAGTCGCCGACCAGTGAACTTTCTGAATGTGGAGAAACAACCGATGGAGATCGAGACCGAGAGGATGAAGAAGGGCTTGATGAACAGGAGGTGACTCAGGAGGAAGAGAAAGATGAAGCGAGCCTTGAGCAAGAGGAGCTGCAAAACAATAAGCAAAGGTGAAAAACATTCACTCTTTCAAATCAAATGCAAACCACATACATGAAGCACCAGGCTATGCAGTATTTGAGTGTCTTATCCCTTCAACATTTTGTTTTTCTGTTGCAAATGTTCTTCTTGGTCATTTACCAACAGGAAAGCAACAGAGGAAGACCTCAGCCCAATATATCATTCTCCAACAATAAAATGTGTCACGCCAGA
Source organism: Malacoctenus gilli (assembly GCA_032164315.1). Lineage (NCBI taxonomy): Eukaryota > Metazoa > Chordata > Actinopteri > Blenniiformes > Labrisomidae > Malacoctenus > Malacoctenus gilli. The sequence goes on from JASSRZ010000042.1 coordinate 16,567,890, forward strand.
GGCAACATCACACGGCTGCGTGGAATCGAGCGCTGTGGCTGATGCGAAGACTGAGGAGGCAACATGGGAATCTGACCCTCACCTCAGTGAATGTAAACCTCCCGCAAGTCTGTTCACTTCACAGCTAGAGGCCAGTGATGCTCCGTCAGAGGAGTCCAGAGACTCTGTTGTGACAATAACAGGACATCCAGAGAGCTCGGACAGCGAGGATTCAACATGGGGGGACTGTGAGGGGACGAAGGACAAAGAAGCAGCTCACACAGGTCAACAGCTTCAAGGCATTAAAGAGTGCAGCGAGAGCCTGTGTGACGAGCCCAAAGAGGAGAGCTGGGAAGAAACAGCCGCCAAAGGACATGGAAGTAGCGAAGAGCAGGTTTGTGCTGTCAGCTTGGATATTTGGGATGAACTTGAGGAGGTCGTTTGTGAGGTGATAGAGTATGAAGAAAGCAAGAGGTCTGAGAGAGGGGGTGCCGCAGGACAGGCTTGGGTGGGAAAAGATGGAGAAGCAGAGGAGACAGCAACGTTTTCAGAGGAGACGCCGGTCGAAGCCGACAGAAAGAAGGAAAGCAAAACAGAACTTAGATCAGAGCCGAAGGCTGAATCACTGGAGGCAAATGAGGGGAAACGCAGAGAGCCACAGATGCAGGATGATGTGTTGGAAGATGAGATTCATTCATCAAAGATGGCTGCGTCAGAGAAAGCTACCCAAAAGGAAGATGCTCTCTTCAATGAAGCACTGAATCACAGCGGAGCGGAAGTAGACACAAAACAGCCCGAAAGCGAGAACAATGAGCGCCGAACACCCGGGGGTTTTGGCGAAAGACCTCATCATGCCCCCTGGGATGTGAGAGGATTCGAAGAGAGCAGGAAGGAAAGTCCAAGCGGTTTGAAAGGTGTCGGAAGAAAGCTGGTCGTCTCGAAACACCCAAAAGTCTATCAAGTCAAAGCTGTGCCCGTCGTGCCCCCGAAGCCGCAGCACTGCAAGATCACCGCCCTGAATCTCCGGCAGCAGCAGCAGCACAGGGAGACCACGACAGACACTGGCCAAGGACGAGAAAAGACTCAGGAAGCCCCGGCTGCCCAGGACAGAGCTGACGCCAGTGTGGACGAAAGTACAGAGAAGAAAGACACGCCAGCGCTCAGAGATGGAGGGGACAATGAGAGGGACAGGAGGAGGGACGGTGTGGAAGCGGCTGTTAGGGACGCCAGCAGAAACAGCCCGCTAAGCATGTGTTTTGATGAGGCCGTTGCCATAGCCACCATGAGACGGGAAAGAGAGAGGCGAGAAGGGGAGTGCGAGGCAGACGGGGCAGGGAAGTGACGGGCAGCCAGAAGGCTTTCTGTAGTCAGCAGGTTTTTCTGTCCAAACTAAACTGAGAGACTTCAATCTTGGGAGTTCGACTCAGGAGAGAAAAAAGTGACAAACGGCAATTAAAACCACAAAGTCACCAGGTGGTTCTGATTTTTACTTGATCTGAATAAGGGTACTTTCAAGAGTAATAAAAGTAACCTCACGAGAACTTACTGGGGATCGTCCCACAAAAGCTGGACTTTCATTTGAAGTCTTACTTACAGTCTCAATGACTGGTTTCAACGAGCTTTTCCTGCTCTCCTTTCATCAAAGTTGTGGAGTTTCACACATTCCTAATCACCTCATCCTTTTATACTCTTTGCCAACAGTTGGTGAACACAATGTATTCTGAATATGCGATTGAGTTCAACATGAATCAAGAAAAAAAAACTTGTTTATTTTAGGTGAAACGCTGAAGCTCCACAAAGGGAAACATTTCACATTTTCAAATCTTTTTTGGAAAAACTTTCAGTCAAAATCGCGCTCGCCGTGTGATCATGCCGATCGTTGAACTGTGTGAGGTGTTTAATTGCGCAAAGTACAAGATCCCGGCTGTTGAGTGCACAAAGAGGGCCGGCGAGTGTGCAGACAGAGGATGAAATGTTATTTTGAAACGTGAAATTTTGAAAACGTCTTCCTGAGTTTCATCTTTTGTTTTCAAGGTGAAACTTTATTGATAAAATAAAAATAAAAATGACAGTGAGACTTTGGTTTCATTCGTGATTTCTGAACAGATTCCTCTGGTTGATTTTCTCACTCAAAACATTGTAGCTGATTTCAACATTGCCTTGTATGTGTGGTGGTGACAACCCGAGGCAGGTGGTCTTCCCAGGTCCTGCTCTGAGCACATTCATTAGTTCATCAAAGGAAATATACAATAAGAAGTAAAAATGATGATGATGAAGTGAAAATGTCTGCGTTCAAAAAAACAAAAAACATGTCATTGTAAAGTGTTAAACTCTGTTGAACTAATTTTGATCAGTAGTTTCCAGCACAAAGTCACTTCACACATGACGAGTCATAATAAACAGGAGTCATTTAAAAGAAATGAGAAGTATCATGATATTTTCACTGCCATAACATCAAAGTGTTGTGTAAAATAAAACTGAAGTTCCAAGATTTTACAATTACAAGAGTTCTCAAAGCTGAACATTTTCACCAAAAACAATATCAGTATTTGATCCTGCATAGAGTGTCTTAAAAGAGACTAAATTCATTCATCACTGACTGATCAACAGTTGATCTCAGTGTGAAGAGGAAACTTTGTCAGCACTGATTAGAGAAAAAAAAAGAATCTTTCAATTATTAACAAAATCACAGCTGCTCGGATCAGTTTCTTTGATCAAAGTTTGCAAAAGTCAGGTTCTGCACACTGAAAGAACCGAAGAAATCCAAGTCCAGCATAGAGCGGCTGAGTGAAAGTGGTCTGAACTCTGTGGAGGAGAGTCATGGTGTCAGAGACACTGTAGAAAGACAGAATACCTGCGCTGTGGTCCAGGTACCAGGGCCGGATTTAGACAGCCCCACTAGGGGGTGCAGGTAGAATATCAGGGGGGGCATGTGTGGTCATGCCGCTTGCACAGTCGGAAGATTTCGGGGGGGCAGTCACGGCATTTGGGGGGGCATTGCCCCTCCGTGCCCATGCCTACATCCGGCCCTGCCAGGTACACTCCTATTCTGTAACAATGAGGAGCAGAAACTGGAGCTTCAATGCTTTTGTGATAAAACCTGAAACCACCATCGCCCCACATTAAGGCCCAAGACTTGTCATTCCAACCAAATGCACTGTGTTCGTCTTCACCTGCTCTGCTGGTACTCTTACATGCGACTGCTACATTAATGAACCTTCCTTTCCACTCCACCTCCCAGTAACAACGTCCAGTCAGACTATTTCTACTCAGGATCTGTAAACAGCCAGTCAAGCTTGCTGGATAAGGTTCTTGTCCCCTCACATATGTTACTTTTCTGTTTTATTTTTTTCCTTTTTTTCATTATTTTCCGGTTCGCCGTGTTTGGATCCAGTGTGATGTCCCGTGAATATTTTAAGAACTCGGCTCTGGTTTTTGGCCCGGATACTTGTAAAACAGACACTTCAGCCACTGTCAGTGAGACATTAGTCCATGTGTCTCTGAGGACGTCCTGTAGTTTGTCTCTGACCTCAGACACAGCTGCAGTCACTTCCTCAAAGTACCTGAAAGGACGCACATGGATGCTGGAGGAGGCTGTGGACTCACTGAGTTGTGGCACTGAGCGGTAGTTGTGTAGGAAGCGGT